>JALRMF010000234.1:0-77636 GCA_026120015.1 Dendrostoma leiphaemia
TAGTCCTTAATAATGCAGATTTTTAAATACTATTTTACTGCTTTTTAAATCTTAATTTTATATATTTTGCAAATTTTATTAATAATCTAGCAAGTAATAAATATATAGCTTTTATAATAAAGCACTAAAAAGTTATCTATATAAAAAACAATTATAATAGTCTAATATTTGTTTTAAAATAAATAATACTCTTCTTTGCATTTTTTCATCTTTAACCTTCTTAAAGTGCTTAAAAACTTTTTATACTAAAGTAAAAAAGCATTTTAGAAACTATACAAAGCATTATATAGCTTTATACACTTTCCTAGCTTTTTAAACCTATTTAATAATTTGCAAAAAATAGGTTTTTTATGTAAAAAAGCGTTAAAAATGCATTAACCACATTAAACTACTTAATTTCCAAGTTTCTATAAGCAGCTAAAGCTATAGCAACTTAAAAAAAGCGTGCTGTTAATATTGCTATATATATATTTTATAGCGCGTTCTAAGGCTAAAAGTCTCTTTAAACATAGATTTAAGCTTTTGCCCGCTTGAGAAATCTATCTTAATCAGGCTTATAGGTAAAGACCCACTTTAAAAAAGTAAAAAACCATTAATAGTTATATAATTAACTTCCTACTAAATTTCCTTTTAAAAAAGTATTTATAGCTTATCTTATGCTGCTTTTTTAAATAAATCTGCTGCTAAATATTTTCCAGCTCTTTTTAAAACTTTAGTAATAGCTAAAAAAGCTTACTTATATAAATCCTTTATTTTAACTAAAGCTTAGCCCTAGTTTTCTGCTTTTTTTTGCTTTAAAACACTATATTAAATATAATATAAAACGTTGGAAACAGCTGGTCCCCCTTCTCTAACACTCTTTGTTAATTAGGTAAAAAAGCAGAGAAAATAAATAGCTAATAAGAGTTTATTCTCTGCTTGCCTAGCAAGAGAAATACAAAGTTTATATTGCTTTTTTTCACTAACTTTTCTTATAACTAATAGCTTTTCTAAATTAAAAAAGCACTAATCTTTAGTTTTAAAGCTAAAGAGTGCTAAAATAGCCCTACTTTTGATAATAGCAGTAAATTAGTTTATACTACTATAATATTACCCTAGCTCTTTTACTTAAAAAACAAAATGCACACTATTAGTTATTATTTATATTTAAAACTTTACATACTTTAAAAAACTTTTAAACTCTTTAAAATAAAGTTTACTCTGCTTAAGGCAGATTTCTAACTCCTTAATATATATGCTAATAAATTTGCCCTGCTTTTAAAATCTTTTAATTAAATATTCTAAGCTAGGTTCTACTTTTAAAAAACCTTTAAAAATCTTTTAAAGCTAAAAGGGCCACTCTTTTATAACTTTTTTTCTTTAGCAGCTTATTATTGCTGCTTTAAATCCACCCTTAAATTAGTAATTAAAGAGGTTTTTAGCTTTATTAAAGCTAATAAAATTATTCTAAGGTTTATTTTAGCGAGACTAAGCACTTTTAGCAAATAGGTTATATTTAAAGGCTATTTTTCCCATAGCTTATTTATTAGATTTTAAGCAGCAAAAGCAAGCAATGCCTTTTTAATATTTTTTAAAATATAAAAAGTATGCTTAACGTAGTTATATAGTGAGTCGCGCACTTTTGTTATATCTTACAAGTTTAATTAATTAAAACTCTACACTAACGCCTAAAATTAATTAAAACTATTTGAAACTATTATTCTTACTTATATCTTTAGTCTCTAAATAAGTTTGCGCATTATAGCTAAACTTGCAATAGATTTTATAAGCCTAACTAGCCGCTCGCTTTTGTTTTAATAAACTATTATTTTCCTTCTTTTTCCTTAATTGCTTATTAACTATACCTTTCTTAGCTAAAATCTTTTTACTATTAGATATAAAATTATCTCTTTTATCTTATAATTAAGTTTTTTTAGCCTTATATCTTTTTTCAAATGCTATATTTGCTTTTTAAAAAATATATACTTTAAACTTTATTAAAATTAACTAATATACAATTTTTTATGCCTTTTTTAAAAAGTAATTTATAGTATAAAAACTTAATGTTAGAGAGCTTTTTTAATAATTTATAATCTTAGTTTTAATTAATTTAGATTATAATACTGCTTTGTTAGGGTTATAAAGCATTTGTAAGTTAAAAGAAAGAGTAGGCTTAAAGGGGGTTTAAAGAGATATTAATGTCTGCAACTTAATATCTAGCTTTAAAATAACAGCGTTTAAGTTAAAAGAGATAAGTTTAGCCCCTTTAAATAATTTATCAACATTTTCTTTAATTATTATTATAAAAAATACAGCTTTAAAAGCGGTTAAAAACTCTACCTTAGTAATATAAGTAATGCTAGCTTTGATAAAAAGGTTAATTTAGTTGCTATATTTTAACTTTAAAATATTAAAATAATTTATATTAAGAGGCTAGGTTAAATGAGATAAATAAGCAGGTAAATAAAGTAAAATAATATTATTTTCTTTATAATAAGCTTTAAATTTTGCATTGATATAGCTTTTGTAGCTATTAAGTATAATTATTTTATAAGCGCCTTTTTTGCGTAGTTTAGAATGTTTATTAAAATGCTGCAGCTATTATATGCTTGTTTTATTATTTATTTATTTATTAGAAGTTATTTAGATTATTTAATTGCTAGAAAGGTTGGTTTATGTATATTATTAGGCAAGGTAATAGCAGCTTTAAAGGATTAAAAACAGCAATATTATATATTTATTACCACTAATGTAAATAATTACTATTGCTTATTTTTAATTGCTAGGCTAGACTAATTTTAGTTTTCTAATATAACTTAAACGCATAACTATTAAAGATGGTTAAATTATGCTTATTATAAAGCTAGTCTTGTTAAAGTTATAAAAATCGCAGTTTTAGATATTATACTTTGCTTTTATATTTATAACTAGGCGAAATTAATCGCTAATTGTCTTTAGATCTTTGCAAAGGGCTTTTTAATAATTATATATATAATTAACGCATATTTTAAGCTCTAAGCGTCGCTAAATAAAGCATTATGCCTAATATATCTCAACGCATCTGCTATTACGCATTGCTAACAAATAATTAGCTATATTTTCTATATCTTTAACCTAGGGCAAAAATCTATGCATATTTTAATTAAAAATATAATAAATAAGAGCTTTTTTTTTAATTATAGTTAAATTTTACATTAGTAGTTAAGTATTTGCTTTTATATCTTTGCTATTAATGTAATTGCAAAGTATAATAAATAAAACATTATAGAGTGCAGCAGCGCAATTTTGGCTTATTTTTTTCAATAATTTAATTGCTTTGATTGCGGCAATAATCTGGTTTTCTTAGAGTAAGCTAGCCATTGTTTATTATAGAAAAACCGCAGGTTAAAAAGGTACGTATTATAAAATGGAAAAAGTGCGTGATTTACTATCGCGCGCGACTCACTGTATAACTACGTTATTAAACTTTATATTTTTTGTAATAAACACTTGGTTAAGCGTTAAAACCTATATTTAATATATATTAATAGCTATATAGCTAACTAAATACCCAATATAGCCCTAAAAGCTTACCTTATAACTCCTTATATATGTCCCTGCTTTTTTTTCCTTATAAAAAAAATAAGCACAGCAATTATATGCATATATACCACTCTAATTTAGCTAAAAATCTTTTATTAGATTATAAATAAAAGCAAAAGAGTATTATTAAAAATACTAAGCAAACTAACTCTTAAGTACCTTATTTAAAAAACGCCATCCAATACTTTATTATAAAAATATATTAAAAAGACAAGCTGCAACCTTTACTAAAAAAGGCCAAAAGCGCTCTAAAAAGCCGGCTGCCTTTTTTATCTTTATTAATTTAATAATTAGTTTTTATCCTATGCGCTTAGCGCCCTTATTTATCTTATAAGTATAAGTGGGCAAAAGCTCTAATTTAATCCCTTTCTACTCTACTTATACCTAGTATTTTATTATTCTATATTATAAAATTATTAAAAAATTATTATCTTGCTTAATTAAGCATATTAAAAGTTTATATTTCCGCTGTATTTAACTCTTAAAGTCTATTAGCATTTAAAAAACTGCTTTTCCCTGCTTTATATTGCAAAAAAACACAAAAAACTTGCTATTAAATTTATCTTTAATAAAAAAAATCCAGCTTGCTTTTATTAAGCTTTCAGCAAAAAAATTAAACAAATCCCACAAAATACGCTTAAACAAACGCTTAAAAAAGTGCTTTAACACTTTTTTAAAAACTATATTTAAAATATAGGTTATAAAACAAAAAGCATAGTATATGCGCGCAATTTTATTAATATATATACTGCATGCATTATAAACTAACGCCTTTAAAGCATTTAAAGCTAAATGCCCTTTTTAAAAGTGCTAAAAATGCTTTAAATCTTTTTTAAATAATCTTAGTTAACGTAAAAAACAAAGCTTTAAATAAATAAAAATAAAAATAAAAAATAAAACAATGTTTATTATATTAGCTAAAATGCTTAAATAAGTAGAAAAAGGCTTATATTTAATAAAAAATAAATTATAATGCTACTTAAGTTACACTAATATAATATTGCTTTTAAGCATTTTATAATATAGCGTATAATTTAAACTTAGCACCTAAACTTTAGATTTTTATAAACAAGCTTTAAAAATAATATTAATATAAAATCCTTTAATTACTCTAATACTTATAAGTATAAAATGCTTTATCTTTAATTTTCTAGCTTTATTTAATATATTTTAAAGCTTTTAAGTCCCTTTTTCTAATATTAAAAATAAGGTTATTTTAGCCTTTACCTATTTTAGCTGCTTTAACCTTTAATAGCTTTTAAAATTAAACAGATTTATGCTATTAACCAAGTAAAAAGCTTTATAATTATTAATTAAAATATTTGTTAAAAGCTGGTAAAAAGCAGTTTAGGTAACTATATAAATTTTAAAAGCTTTAAAAAGCTTAACCACTTTAAAAAAACTATTAAATAAGCCTAAAAAAGCTAGGGTTCTAATAAATTTAAAAAACTAAGCCTTTTTTGCCAATGCTTTATTATATTAACCATGCTTAGATAGTTTTTTCTAAAGCTTTAAAAACTTTTTATTTTTTAGTTTTTTGCAAACAGCTCTATACTAAATAAAGTCTAAAAAAATAAAAAGCATCCCTGCTCCTTTATTATCTTTTAATACTTTAGTTATAGTATATTTAAACTTTATATAATGCTAGGCTAGCTACTTATAAAACCTATTATAAAAGCAACTATATTAAACACTAAAAATTGCTTATAAAGCTAAGTATTGCTAAGGGTTAAGCGTAGAAAAAATCGCTAACTTTTTTTTAAGATTATTAAGCTTTATAGCAAAGGCAGCAAATTAAATGCTAAGCTAATCTAGCGTAAAAATAAGCCTTTCTAGCTTTTAATCTTATATAAACTTGCTTAAAGCTTTAAAAGCTTAATTAAAAGCTATAAATACACTAACTGCTTTAAAAAAATCTCTAACCGCTAAAAAGCTAATAATATCTGCTATACTATATTCCTAAGCTTAAAAATAGGCCTATTGCTAATTATAATGCTATTAAATAAAATTTTACTGCTTTAATTATGCTAATGTAAGCAATTAACAATAATCTTCAGCTACGCACAATATTATTACTTTTTTTATAAGTGCTAAATAAAGCTTTAAAGCTTTAAGAAAACTTTAAAGTCCCACCCCCTTATCTATAAAAACAAGCCAGATTTATATAGCTTTAAATAGCTAAAAGTTAACTATAGCTGTAATTTAATTTAAAACAACTATATATTTAATATTCTATGCTTTTATTTGCATAATAATAACAATTATACTCTTAAGCTCTTTTTTATAATTATTATAAACTTTGCTAAGGTTAAGCAGCGTAAAAGCTATTAATAGCATTCTACGCTTATTTTCTAAAAGCTTCTTATAGGCTGCAAAAGTATCTTAATACTTAGCTTTAAGCATTATGTTGCGCTAGTTAAAGTATTCGTTTATTATAAAAAGCTTAGAAGCAAAGCTAGTTATATTATTTAAAAAGTTAAGATTAACTTAGTGTTAAATGCTATAGTTTTTGCAATAAAAACAAAGCTATAAAAACTACTTAAAATAGGTATCCCTTCTAGTGAGCAGAGCTGGGCTTTTTAAGATGCTGTTAAAAAAGTTGAATGCTATTGTAGAAGCTGGAAAATAAATAGAAAATAACTAGGGAAAAACGCGCCTGCTTTATTACAAGGAGGGGAAAAGAAGGCTTATAATTATAGCAAGTAGGGCAAAGCGTTGGCCATAGAGAACGGTATATTGTATAAGTCTATTGTATGAAAAAGACAAAGGAAAAACGAGCTCCTAAATAGTAGGGAGCTTTAGAATAGTGGGGCCCATAGAGACCCCTGCTCGCAACATGTAGTATAGACGGAGGGGAAGCAGACTAGCTAGGTACAGTTACCTAGGTGACCCAAGGGCTGGTCGCAAGCATCTCGAGGCACGATGTCTGTACTGTCCATCTGAGAATGCCGGACGAAACGAGCAGCCTGCTGCTTGAACCAGCTAAACTCGCTACATGAACTCTTCTGGGAAACAAACCTCTATCACAATCGGCTGTAGTAACATCTCATCGGGGTTCGTCTGGACGACAGTTCGCAGAGTGGAGCGAGCGGTGATCATGGCGCAAGTGCTACAACCCGGACAGTTCACAGCTGCCTCAGTACACAGTACACCCTTAATCAACCGTAAAAAGGCCTGTTCTCTTGTATGAAATTGGGACAATCATGCCTGAAACCCGCCTGGTAAAAAAGAGAACGAGCACTGCTCAGATGTGTCCCTCCACTGACCTGCGAGGATACGCGCAGGGAAGGGAATGAGGGAAAAATGCAAAAAGGCAAAAAGGCACCGACCGCCAACTGGATTTGAACCCCAGCCAACCGATCGGAAACACACTCCAGCCTGTATCGAGAGTTAGACCCAATTGAGAATCTCATCGAGAATCGAGTGGAGGTGTTTTTGTCTACCGCGATAGACGACCAGACCATTTAGTTTATTCAACCTCAGCCTTGATTCCTTCGGACACACGGGGTCCCTATATACCCTGTAAGCTGCACGTGGTCACCGTCTCCCAGTCTCCCACCTCCCCTTCCCGCCTGCAGAAGTCGCGGCTCACGCTGCCTGGTTTCCAGCTTAGAAAAGCAGCTAAGTCCGTCAATGCTGATAGTATCGTAAACGCGTTGGTCTCCTCACACATCGTGAGTCCATGACACGGTGTTGTCGATGGCCCACTTGTGGATCGCATCGAAGTTCCTGCACGTGTGCAGCGTGCTGAAGTCGGGCCAGAAGTCGCCTTCCTCGTAGCCGTACTCGGGATACTCACGGAAGGTGAAGATGCCAATGTCGCCCGTGCACATGAGGTTGATGCGGATGGCCTCGAGGCAATGGTCTGTGGGAGAAGGCACCACAGGTCAGCATGCAGGCATACACCTTACGTCGGGGGTGTTTTGAGTAGTTCTACTTACCGACGTGACCCTTCAGGCCGAGTTCCTCTTCCTGAATGTCACTGTAGACCTTGACGTAGTAGTCCTTGTAGATGTACTGCCGCAACAGGTTGAGGCAGTGCAGCTGGTGGAAGACCTCCACGGCGGCGCGGTAGCCCACCTTGCCTGTGGCAGGATCCTTGACCTTCAGAGAGTTCTTCGGGAGACCGAGCCTGACCAACTCTGCTTCGGAGATCATCTGGTCGCCCACTGTACCGTTCAGTCAGCATCGATGTTCCAGGTTCCTGGGCTGCAAGTCGTGTGAGTAACGTACTGTCGTTGGCAATGGAGTCCCATGCCTCATCCACCTTGGGGCCATATCCGACGAATGGTCCCTCTACCAATGGTGTCAGATTGTATCGTACCGTCTCATACCTCACGATAGGTGCGACGGGTGCTGCGCCTGTCAGCAATGAAGTGCACGCCAGGGCTAGTCAGATGGGACCTACAGTATGACGAGTATTGTTCCGTGACTGCCAGGTCTGATATCTTCGCCGTTCGCTGACAGAATGATATTGTGAATAGAATTACCGAGGTCGACAGCAGTATGGTGTGTGCGATCCAGACCCAGTTCCTGGAGAAGAAGTCCAGCGTCTTTGTCCTGGGATCTCGCTCGAACTGATCGTCGCCGAACCTCACTCTCAACGGCTCCTTCTCGTAGACTGTGTCCGAGCTGCTCCGGCTCTGCTCCTCGTCGGCCGCGACGGGTCGGTAGGCCTTTCTGCTAGGCATTGTGGCGGTGAGCGTATTAAGATATGGGTGTAGTCACAGACTGTACTAGTATATATAAAAGACACGCCAGGTGCAATAAGAAGAACGAAGTAGGCTAGACAGGAGAAGTGTACGTGACAGCACGGGACAAGAAAGTCAGCGTCCGAAGGGACAGCAGGTGAGCGCAAGGACACTCAAGCAGTCGTGGAACTGGGGGGTGGATGTCCTCTCCGGCTCCAGTTGCCTCGTAGTATCGAAGGCTCAGATCAACTAAGCCAAGCTTTTGTGATCCGCCTGAATGACAGAAGATCGTGGAGCAGGTTTCGTAAGGCAAAAAGAACCCAGGGAATATCACTAGGCGATCTACGGTTGCCAGAACATGGACCAGCCTCAAGAAGATGATGAAAAGGGGAGAATGCGAGGTGGCGAGCACAACAGAGAGGGAGGTACGAGACGTCTGATGTCGGTTGGCAAAGCGACTTGAGACACCGTACAAAGCTAGGGTGTGTTTGAGGAGACGAGACGGACAGCGGTGCCCGCTCAGGAGGCGCTCGCGCCCCAGAAACTGTTTAAGGCTTGGCGTCGTCGACGTTTCGCAGCCCAGAGGAACCCCACGGTCGATGGCTGGGATATTTTGTATGCGCGCAATTGTTGTCCCAGATGACGAGCTGTCATCCATTACAAAGCGGATGGGTGCCGGTTGCTCAAGTTGAGCCTCATGGCCTGAGAGCCTCGTGCGTCCCATGTCGACGCTTCGTGTGGATGTCGACGCTTCGTGTGGTCTGATTAAGTCTATCACGACTTCAGGTCCGGGTGTGATGCTGCGTTTCATCTTGGCAAAACGGGCATGGTGAGGGCCAGCGGCTAAATGCTGGTGGTGCTCTGCAAGTCTAGAGGGCAGTGGGAGAGCGCCGTGGCGAGCGCAGCGGCCCCGGTTTTTATGGCTCTTCAACCAATCGTTCGGCCCTGCGGCCTCGAAAGCGGCGGCAGCCGCCGTTGCATACTTACTTACGTACAACAAGTACTACCGGTAGCCTTCTGCATGACTGACTCGGCAAGTGGTGTCTCAAAATTGACAATGCACCAAGTCACATTTGGGTTTCAGCACCTTTTCAGCCTCAACCATACCTGCCACCACCGACCGCAGCATCCGTCGTCCCACTCATTCCTCGCACAGAACATCTGCCAACACTAAACGAACCCGATCTGCATGATGCGATGCTGTTGTGAATCATTAGTCGATCTGACTATGTGCGAAGAATGGTCTTCAACCGTCGACTACCGACTACTGGCAGCTTGGCGCTTCGCTTGTTCTCTCTCACCTTGCGAACGACGATGCCGCGCTGTAACTGAAGTGAGGCAGCCTCAGTCGGGCCTACTACATTCTCCCTCGGACGATGCTAGCGATGGGCGACGGGGGCTAGACTATGGTAATGTGTCGAGGAGGCCGTGCTCCTGTCCGGGTCCCGAGATCCAAAGAAGGTTTGAGCCTCAAGGCTTGGCTTTGCCCACTGCTGATCGCTACGGGCGGCCTGTCACTGAGTTCCACTCGAGTCCCACTGCCAACCACTGCCATGGGTCTGGGGAAGACCCACAACTTGTCTTCTCTCTTACTGTGACAGACAAGAGCAACCACGTTCCAGCGTGACAGTGGATCCTGCAGGGGTGGCGAACAGCGTTAAGCGTCTTGACGATGGGTCCGACTATTGTTGCTCGGAATTATCGGTGCACTCCAGAACATCTCCAGCCTTGCGGGACCATCCTAAACTCTGGTCTCACGCGTGGCCCTTGACATCCCGTCTGTCTTCCGTCCAATGCTACCCTACCCTGAACTGGCCCTATCACGGCATAGACTCGACCACGAATCATAATCCACGCGCAGTCAGAGGGCAAGTCCTATCCTAGGATCATGAGACGGGCTCTCAGACGGTGAAGATTCGTCGATCAGGTTTGAACTTCGTCTCTCGTCCCAACTTAATCCCGGCTCGAAACGATGTTCCCATGGTCTCGTAGGCCTCGTCTTCGTGTTGGATGCCACGGACTAGCCGCGCGCAGTCTCCCAAGGCAGCGCTCCCCCGGACTCTCACCGCGGCCGGGGTCTACAGGACATACCACAGTAGTACGACTGAAGAGCACATGTCGTATAAGAAAGCGAAAACCCGCTCGCCATTCAAACATGCTCACGCCACCTCCTCCGTAGTATCAGCTGAGCATTTTCTCTTTCTCGTCCTGGGTCTCGTTCTTTGCTCCACCTAACCCACTATAGTCATTCACTTCACAGCTGCAGGCCAGCAAGCATCTCCCTAATTCAACTTAGAGCTACTTTTCTCCGACCTCATCAGTCTCCATACACATCAGACAAGATGCACGCTCCGTCCGTACTCAGCCTGCTGGTGACTGGCCTTGCGGCCTCCACCGCCACCGGTTTCGAGCTCAACGCTCCCGGCACCATGGCACTGTCCCGCCGCAGCGTGGCCCTCGTGGCGGCTGCCCTCGCGGGCCCCGCTCTGGCTCTCCCTGCCATGGATACACGTGAGCCCCACCACCGTAAGTTTCATACGACAAGGCAGCGCAGCCTTCCGAGTTCCCCAAAGAATATCGACAAAAAACGCATCTAACAATAATCAGAGGGCAAGAAGGCTGGAAAAGCTGGAGCGAAGGCCGGCGCTGTCCGTGCTATCGATGAGGAGGACGATGAGGAGGATGATCTCGAGACCCGCGAGCCCCACCACCAGGTTAGTTTAGTCTTCTTGCTTACCCTTTTTTCCCTTTGAATGGAAAAGGATATGACATTGACTTTGTTGAAAATTAAGGGAAAGAAGGCCGGAAAAGCTGGAGCGAAGGCCGGCGCTGTCCGTGCTATCGATGAGGAGGATGATGAGGAGGCCGATCTCGAGACCCGCGAGCCCCACCACCAGGGCAAGAAGGCTGGAAAGGCCGGCGCCAAGGCTGGAGCCGTGAGGGACGTTGAGGACCTCGAGACCCGTGAGCCTCACCACCAGGGCAAGAAGGCCGGAAAGGCCGGCGCCAAGGCTGGAGCCGTGAGAGACGTCAACGAGGACCTTGAGACTCGTGAGCCCCACCACCAAGGCAAGAAGGCTGGCAAGGCTGGTGCCAAGGCTGGAGCCGTGAGGGACGTTGAGGACCTCGAGACCCGTGAGCCTCACCACCAAGGCAAGAAGGCTGGCAAGGCTGGTGCCAAGGCTGGAGCTGTGAGGGACGTCGAGGACCTTGAGACCCGTGAGCCTCACCACCAGGGCAAGAAGGCCGGAAAGGCCGGTGCCAAGGCTGGAGCTGTGAGGGACGTTGAGGACCTTGAGACTCGAGAGCCCCACCACCAAGGCAAGAAGGCTGGCAAGGCCGGTGCCAAGGCTGGAGCCGTGAGAGACGTTGAGGATCTTGAGACTCGAGAGCCCCACCACCAAGGCAAGAAGGCTGGCAAGGCCGGTGCCAAGGCTGGAGCCGTAAGAGACGTTGAGGATCTTGAGACTCGAGAGCCCCACCACCAAGGCAAGAAGGCTGGCAAGGCCGGTGCCAAGGCTGGAGCCGTGAGAGACGTCGAGGATCTTGAGACCCGCGAGCCCCACCACCAGGTGAGTTTTTAGGCCTCCATTACTTGACGAGATATATCATATTGACTGTTGAAAACAGGGCAAGAAGGCTGGAAAGGCCGGTGCCAAGGCTGGAGCAGTTTAGAGAGGTTTTCCTCATGGCAACTATCGGATTGATTGTCTAAAGCAGCGGTGTCAATGACGCCTGATGTTGCGGGGCGAAGTGCCAGTCAACGTCCGGCGCAATTGACACTCAAATACATCTCAGCTAGCCTGCAATGTATGCGAGTGTATGAGATTTTTAATTGCGGCTTGGCTGTAATTGATGACGGCGTTACGAATATATATTAATCTGCACTGTACAATGGTCTTCATGGCTCCTTGATCTCTTGGAAGCTGTGAATCCTTTTGCCCCGGTGTGGCTGAGAGAAATGCGTTCGAGCTGTGGTTCTTGGGGTTTGTACCTTAAGGGTAGGTATTGTTCGGATGTTCGTCCGCGACTAATGGTGTGCACTGTGACCTAATCTTGGCAGCGTACGTAACTCTAGTGTCGTGATGCCTCGCAATGCAGAGTTTCGTCTCGACAATGTGGTACCTATGTCCGACCGTATCCCGCAGTATCTAAGACGCTCAGCATATCGGCCGAAATGTACTTTGTCCGCTGCCGACCTCAGACGGCAGGATTTTGAATTGGGGAAGTGTGTCAAGCCCTTGCCGTCAAACACTTGCGTCATCTAAGCTTATATATCAGTCTGGCAAGTTGAAGTGCCCACCTAGAGAGAGTTGATCACCAATCCGAAAGCTGCCCCGTCGGGCTCCTTGGCAACAGATCTCCAATCACCCGGGCACTTGGATGAGATCTCCGATATTCAGCCGCGCAGTTGGACGCGTGCTTCTGATATTTGCCGTGGCAAAAATTGTTGGTGTGCTAGGGTGACGAGATCATCTGGCCTTGAAAATCATGGAGTCAACGGCTTTGCTGCGGATAGTTGTTGACTGAATCGTCTCTTCCTACCAATTGGTAGGTACTTACCAGAGATCGCACAATTTGTCAGCCAGAAGCCTGGCCAAGCACCTCTCGAGTTTGAGTCGTCTGTCCGTCCGGCCATCACAGCATCCGGGCTGATGACAGAGTCTTAGCCATGTGCGTGCCGTCTTCGTCCTATGTTTTCTCAAGTTTGTCTGCTTCCAGTTGGTCTCGTCACAACGACCGGGTCTTGGTTGATTGTTTCCCTAACTTCAGTATACCATGAGTCCAGAGGAAAGTCTGTTCCCCAGGGCACAAGCGTTCATGCTGATAAATCCATATTCAGCAATTTTTAGAAAAAGATTCAACTTTTTGTGATACTTCACAACACTGCTGCATGATAGGAAATCTGTGATTACCTGCTCTATGAATCTCATGCTTTGTGATTCCTAAGTATTTCATGGCTGAATCACATTTCAGCATGCCCCAGCCGATTCTTTTTAGAACTTGCGGCGGAAACCCCCCCTGGAGCATTCCTCTGAAAAGTGCATACTGACACGCAGGATACCTAGGTGGGGAGAATCAGCGTACTTGATATCTGACTTTACACATATTTACACGTGGAAGCAACAAGATATCGAGCTTAGAGCTAACGTCTATCAGTGCTTGGATATTTGATGAGGCTGGAAAGTGGTCATCTTAAACAGAAAACACTGCTAAATTTCTTGAGCTGTCAGCACTGAAAGTTAAGTAGGTCAGACATCTGCCTAGGGTAGACTCAGTCTGTAAGCAACTGCCAAAATCATCTGGGATAGTCACATGCCTGTTGGCCAACTCAAATACGATTGGGCTCTCGTTCCATGCCACAACGGCTTTGTCCATTGTGAACGCCTAGTTCAAAGTTGCTGGTTCGGAGCTCATGTGTGTCCACGATAGTTAGCCCTCCGTTCCACTTTAGACCTCACGATAGATGGGGTCAGTAAAGCAGTCAGAAGGGTAGTTGATTAGAAGGAAAGAAATGAATCTATCTGGCGTGTAACGCGGTCTTTGTAGGCCGGCATTCACTGACGTGAATGCCCGCTAGTCCCAATACGGAAATCGGTTCCCCGTGGGCTTGGCCCTCCGGACCGCCGCGGACCGGATACACACTCAGCAACAATGCAACCGACAGAATGTCTTCAACAAAGTCTAGCCTGAAGAAATTCTCTCACATCCACATCGTGCTCAATTATGGACGATGTCCTGGTAGGACAATTGCGACGCGCCTAAGATTTTAATGGCACTGAGACAAGGATGGAAGAGGCACCAAGCACATTCCTCAGAACAAAGTCCACAATCTCGCCATGACTTTTACACTTTCTGTTTCGATTGGGGGGAGCATTGATCTTGACCAAGTTTGGAGCCCGAGGTTTGACTTCGCAAGGTTTATAGGCCGCATATGCAACACAGATATGCATATCACTAAAGTCACTTTTATGATAGAGTTCAATACTGCACGTTCATGTCCTGCTTGAGAGTAAGCTCTGGGAACAACATGTGTAGTGAAAGCATATGCACAGCACAGTCCCGCATGTAAGCTTTTCTACAGGCCCTGAGGACTCAAGCCCGACACAAGAATGGCATGCCGGGAGAAAAGAGATTCTCTGTGCGAGAAATATTTGTTCAAGCATATTCCAAGGTTGGTCCCAGAGACTATACGAGCCCTTTCATGCTAGCTGATTGTTGGGAAGCCTCTACATTTCGGCCCTCGTTATTTGCATCTTGAAACAGCTCAGTAAGAAGACAGTGCACACATTTATAGCCCAAGACATAGAATTCCTTTAGTTTTGTGACATGCCTTGTATCACTCGACAACCTTTTCTTTCTGTAGTGTGAATCATCAGCTTTCAGAACGCAGATTGTGTAGCCAATGCGGGTTGAAAGGATCCTTTCATCACCGAAATGGCAGGTCTCAGCCTTGCATCGATCTTTGGTTCGATCAAACTGGCAGAGCCGTATTACCTTGTGGTCCAATATTTCTGAGGCAAAACCCTCGCATCTTTGGCAGACTATGCGAGAAGTCCATGTGTTGACAAGAGCGTATTTGGGCTGGTAGAGCGACGGCAGACCTTGTGGCTCGTCAGGCCTTCTCGAAATACAATACAATGGCTGTCTCCCCCCGTCAGCCTTCTTCCCGCACGGACCACGCCTCCCGCATTCCCAGTTCGCCAATCAACTTACACCAAAAGCGCACGGATCATAATGGAGTCCGTTCACACCCTGCACCAGAATCTGAATGCTCAAGTCATGGTCCTACGTCAACTGGAGCGAGCATTTCCTTTCAACTACAGTCCGTCGTCAACACACCTCCTTCGACTCCCACCACACGCCATACGCCTCGTGCGACCGTCTCCCTTTCAACTCGAGATTGACACAGACCTCTTTCCTCCTCTGTGGCCATCAACCAACGACAGGCTCGCATCCTACCCAGAGCGTCTTGCAGCAGACAATCTACGCACGAGAGACCGCATACAGACCCGTCTGCACAAGTGAGGCAGAGCTATACAGAGTCAAGATGGTCCAACTGATCGAAGTCGAAGACGAGGAGTTCCAGAAGCGTCAGCCTGGACCTGAGGAGGACGATGGCGACTTCACCGATACTGGTAAGCTACTTCTCTCTGTCTCTGATCGCTACGCGCCGCCAAGTGACGCAATGGCAAAAAAAAAGAAAAAAAAGAAACTCGAAATGCGCCCGGCGTACCGGCGCGCGTTCGCTCGCCGCTCCATCTACACCTCACCCTCCACAACAGCAGTGCTTCTTCATGGTCACCGCTGCGGATGCAATGGACTAATCTTTCGACCCCCCCCCCCCCACAGACTCCGAGATCTCCAACGACTCCGACTTCGACCCCACCGCCGAGACCCTCGCGGAGCGGCTCTCCGCGCTGCGCGATATCATCCCGCCGACCACGCGCTCCTGGTTCCACGGGAAATACCAGACGACTCGCCGCGTCATCACGGGCGTCGTGTTCTTCGCCGGCCGCTCCATGTGGTCCATCTCCGTGTCCGCGCTGCTGATCGGCGTCCCCTTCGCGCTCTGCTGGGCCGAGGAGCAGCAGATGATCGCCATGGAGCAGGAGATGCGCCAGCGCGAGCAGGGCCAGGACCTGCTCACCGCCGGCGACAGCACCGCCGACAAGGTCGGCGAGGCGCTGGGCCGGGAGGGCGGCGTGCAGGCTCGGCCGGCGCTGTGAAGGGGCCCGGCGGGCGGATGATCCAAGTGGTGGGACGAATTTCTAGGGGAAAGGCAATTCCGGCGGGGGCCTGTCACTCCAACGAGTCGATGTCTGCGTGCGAGCCTATGGATGTCTGCGAATGCGAAGGAACTCTCTCATCTCTGCAAGGACTGGATATAAGGTCCTTTGTAAAATTGCATAATACCTCGGCTGGGATAGCTGGAGGCACGGTCAATGCGGGAATGGAGTTTTGCTTTCTACCAGCACGTCTCTTGTGGTTTTGAGGTCCTCTAGGATACCCGTTACTGGAATCTGAGTTCTGGGCGATCTTCTTGTAGGGCACACTCTCATCATCAACACGTCGCAGGCCACCTGTCCTGCAACAAATACGCCAAAGGCCAACACGCGTGGGACACGTCCTCTCAACGACTCCACCTATCAAGACTTTAATTGAACCTTGGAGTCCAGTGTCAATCACATCCTGAAGCTAGTGGCGGACAGTGATTTCCCCCTTTTCAAACGTCTCTACGACGCAGGGTCAATCTTGCGTCCCTGTCACAACACATCGACTAGTGTTCTTTTGCACTGGCTTGAAGGGCCGAAGCAGAGTATGCATTAAAATACAATCAACCAATGCCATTTTCATTCATCTTGAACGCCGTGGGATGTTGCTATGAACCCAAGGAAAAAGCTACCTGTAGTCATTCGACTGAGTAGAGGGGGTATTCTGTCATGTTTGCCACCAAGCTTGCACATCTTCGTCTTCTCTCATTCACCACCGTGATGAATTCACCTTGTTTCCGTAGAACGCCTACATCGCCGCGCCCGCAGGAACGGTCTCCAGATCCACTCCCTCGACCTGCGTCCTCTGGTCTGCACTGCTGCGCACCAGGTTCGTGAAGAACCGCAGCGCCTCGTGGCTCTCCTTCTTGACTTTGAGCGTCTCCTCGCGGCGCTGGCCAAGCTGCTCCACCGAGCGGTTCAGGTTGAACACGACGTGGTCCTTGGGCGTGTGCAGAACCTTGCGCACGGAGCCTGAGATGCGGTGCGCGTTGTTGTGCACGTACTCCATGGCAGCGAGCTGCGCTGAGATCTTGTTGGAGATGCGGTGCGGCAGGGACTGAGGGATTTGGTTGAGTACGTAGGCTGCTGCTGCGACGGCTGTGAACAATGTCAGTATTGGTATACAAAGACAGGCGAGAGAGTTTACTACGTACCTGCGATGACCAGGCTAGGGAGAATCATGCGGCGCAGGTTATCGTTGCCAATAATGCGAGCAGCGCTGAAGGCGTGCTCCATCCAGCCGTAACCACCAACCACTTGCATACCGACAGTCGTAGCCACAGTCAAGGCCATCCCTGTGCCGGCAACCTTCTCCTGCCTTTGCATCAGGGTCGACCAGTCAACGAAGTCCATGAGCTCGGTCGGTATGTCGATCTGCTTGGCCAAGGCATCACGTCTACGGCGGAACATGACGTCTGGGTGGAAGTTGAGGCCGACATACTCGTTGCCTAGGTGCAAAATACCGAGTTGTTTGATGGCGTTGACACCGTCGACAGCCTTTCCGCGCGCATATTGTTCGCAGTCGCCAACGGAAGCCTGGATCCCATGCAACATAGCCTCCTTCAGCTCTTCAGCATAGTCGAAGGCCTGGAACAGCCCAGGGTACGTAACGTCGATGTTCTTATCAGCGTGTGCAATAGCGTCATTAAGATTCCCCCGGGTGTGTTGGTAGACGTCGTCGCAAGTCTCGTCGATGGTCTGGTTGACCTCGTCCGTAATCTTGCTTTGGGCCTTCTTGCTGGCCTCAAGCTGGGGTTCAATCTCTCGAAGCTCCTTGCCCACTCGATCTACCTCCGACTGTGCGACCTCAGCATTAACATTTGCCAAGGAGTTGACGTCGGTCAGAATGTTGAGCAGGTAATGCTTGGCTGGAGCTAGTTTCGACCGCGCTCGCTTCTCCAGCACAAACCTCCGCAGGGACTGCTCAAGGTTCTGAAAGTCTCGGACTTTCTCCTTGTCCTTGCCTTTGCCCTTGGGATCGCTCGGATCGTCATCACCGCCGCCTCCACTTGAGCTGCCACTTCCATCGCCACCCGGCCCACCTGGCGGTGCAGGCATCATTGGTATGGCGTTGCTTGATACAAAGTGGACAAGCTCGGCCGACTCCTTGTGTGTCCTTGGACTTATGCCGGCGACTTGGTCGAGGATGAGTTTCTGACATCTCCGTTGGTCCCTAATCATGTCGAACCCATTGACAACGATGAATAGATATGCCTTTTCGGATGCGGCTGCCCACAGGAATTCCTTTGCTGACTGGGTGAAGTGGTTGGCTGCCGAAACCACGAAAACTACCACATCGATCTCCTCCTGCCTGGCGAATACAGCCGTCGTCTTGGTAGTGTCCGAGTTGAGGCCAGGCGCGTCAATGAGCGCTATGTCCACAACGCCGTTATTAAGTAATGACTCGTCCAAGGATCGGACTTCCTTGACGTAGACCTTACACATAAGGTACGCGTCGTTGTCAATGACGATCTGCTCGAGCTGATCCAAACGGTAGACATCGTACGTTGTTTCGTCGTTTCGATCGTAGGTAAGTCCCTTGTGGACCGCGTGAACTTCCTCAATGTTGCTATTCTCCTTGTAATCCAATACCTCGCAAAAGATACTCGTGCATGGCTGCTGGTCTTCTGGCAAAACCTTCCTCCGCAGCAGAGCATTGCAAAAGGTTGACTTTCCGGCGTTCAGATCTCCAGTGATCAGAACCTTGCTCGCGGTATCCTCAATTCTTTCCCGTAGCTTTAAGAGATGTGCGATGCTGGAGCTGATTTTGCCGTCGAGCAGAGATGCGATTGAACCCTTTTCGAGAGAGTGGACAAGCTGTGTCTGGTGCAGAGTCCCCAATTTGAGATCCAATTTCAATATAGAGAACTCTTGGGCGATCTGAGGCGATACAAGCCGTGGCTCTGCTCCGGGTCTCTTCTCGCCGGCCTTGCTCGATTCGGCACTGGCGTGATCGTCCAGGGATGTCATTGCACGTCTGATCGGGGGAGGTGCAGCACTGGATGACGGGCTGCCGAAGTCGTCGAGGTTTGAAAACGTCTGTCGAAAGTCTGGTCGCGTAGGTGAAGAGGTGGTGCTTTCGACTTCAGCTCGTTGGACGGAGGGGTAGTGGGCGGGCCATTTCGCGTTCTCATCCTGCAATTCGGTGAGGATATCGATGACCTTGTTGATGGCTCTATTGAGGACTCCACGCTGCTGGTTGTACCAGAGCTGGTGGACAGCGCTGGTCTGCAGTCGGCGGTCGGTGGCGTTCGAAAGGGGTGGCGTGTCGGCATGCGTCGCATTCTCCCACGCCGGTGTGCCGGGCATCAGCGCGTTGCCCACGGATCCGCTGGCAATGGATCCTCCGTAGCCCGAGTCGTGCTCGAGAAGTTCCTGAAGATGTGCGGCGTGTTTGGAGGTTGAGCCGGAGCCGACGGTGGCAAAGGCCGGTGGCATGTCCCGTGGGTGGTTGTGGTTCGCGACGTCATTAGCATTCGAGTTCGAGGACGAGGACGCCTCGGCGTCGACTCGCTTTGCCGGCGACTTGCCCTTGCCGCTGAAATAATCTTGGCTCATTTTGGATCGTGCGCGCCCATCTGATGGGATAGACCAAAGGAGTGTGTTTCTGTTGGGGGGTAGGAAGAGGTGGAGTCAAGGTGGAAGGACGGTGGTTGTTGGAAAGTGTGGTGACTCTATTTTTCGGTCGTAGTATGGAGCTTGCATGGACGAGACCCGTTCCGTGATTTCATGCGCTGCGCGCGATGAGGGCCCTCTACCTGCAGGGTGCTCCAACTTTTTATCACCTACTGTGCACAGCAGCCAGTCGCCTCCGCATCCCGACCTTTTATCGGCGGCAAGCTTACCTAATTGAAATTCAACCAGTCCCAACCCAAACCCCAATCCGCCTTCCCAAGCGTGCCCCCAGTGCGTTGCGTAGCCAGTCTCGTCCCCGTTTGCAGGGGCTGCTGCCAAGCCGGTTACGCCTACGGCAGCTCGAATCAACAGGCTGAAGCCAAACGACAAGTTGCGCACTCCCAGACTCACTCTTACATCTCACAACCAGAAGATCCAAGGCAACGGTATTTGCATCGATCAGACTCCTTTCGCTCCCACCCCCGGGGTGTACTTGCTTTGGCGCTCGTCTCCTCTGCATCTACGAAATACCATCTGAAGCGTTCCCCGGTGGCTTGCATCACAACGACCACGACCACGAGCACGACCACGACATCCCATCGTATCAGCAATACGACCCCGGCACAGCGGCCATGAACGTGAGCAGCAACCAATTTCCAGATTTGACGGAGACTTCCAGCTGCTGACCTTCAAATTCGGCCTGCAGATTCTCGAATGGGCCTTTGGAAAGCGCATGACGCCCGCAGAGCGTCTGCGCAAGAACCAGCGCATGCTCGACAAGGCGATCCGCGAACTTGATCAGGTCCGGGTGAAGTTGGAGAAGCAAGAGAAGACGCTGGTCACGCAGATCAAGCAGAATGCGCAGAAGAACCAGATGGGCGCGGCCAAGATTCAGGCCAAGGATCTCGTGCGGACGAGAAGGTATGCCTGTGGCTTGCCTCTGGACCTCTGGACCGTTGGGCTGATACCCAACTTTCAGGTATATCGAGAAATTCTACGGCATGCGGAGCCAGTTACAGAAGATTTCTTTGCGCCTGCAGGTACGCTCCTCGAGCATTCATCTGAGGATCAGGCGGTGGCGCTGACTGTTGTTTGCAGACCTACCGGACAAACGAGCAGATGATGCAGGCCATGAAGGGCGCTACCGTTGCACTCGGCAGCATGAACAAGAGCATGAACCTTCCGCAACTACAGAGAATAGCTATGGAATTCGAGAGGGAGAACGACATAATGGACCAGCGACAGGAGATGATGGACGATGCGATCGACGACGCCATGGACACCGGCGTGGAAGAAGAGGGTGACGAGGTCGTCGAGCAAGTGTTGGAGGAAATTGGTGTCGATCTGAGTCAATCGGTAAGGCAACCTCAAAGGTCTCACGTCCTGATGCCTATACTAACGCCAAGTCGTCCAGCTCGGAGAGACACCTTCTGGCCTACAGACGAACGCCGTTGCCGAGGGCCGGGTGGCGCAAGCGGTCGGGAGTGGTGGAGGCGACCCCGGCGACGATGATCTGCAGGCTCGCCTAGACAGCCTAAGAAGATGACAGGGTGATCGAAGTGTTTTCTCCCCTCGGATCAAGGTATGGCCGCCAGCTACCAAGGAGGTCACGTTCTCATGCTTTGAAGTCTTGGAACTCCGGTCGATCACTGGGGGAGTTCATATACTCGGCACCAATTCGAGTAGGCAGACGCAAAATTGGAAGTCAGGAATCGACGTTCCAGCACTTTTGGCGCAGGCCCTTGTCATATCGATAGGCTACGATGGCGTTGTATCTTGTGGTTGACAGCATAAAGTTTCAACGTCGGTCGGCGTCCGTGCTTGCAATTTCCATCAGCGCATGTGTCAGTCATGCTGCCGCCGCTCAGACCATAAGAGACAAACTGCTCCTTATGGCCGGCAGCCTGCAAGAGAACGAGGATTCGTGAGGCTCAAGTGATATCATTGGTGTTCGTCCGAGAATTCCATCCTGAGCACCCTCCCACGTCCCTTCTGCGTTGGCCTCGAAAAAATCGACGTAGCGACCTCCCTTTCGATTCATGATTCCGGGACGTTTGCTTGTTGGATTTGTTTTCAATTCCCATCGCGATCATCTCCTGAAGTGACACTCGGTAAGGTGAAGTTCCTAGGGGAGATCACTAGCGGACAAGGCTTCACAAACGTGGCGTTGAGATAGTGTTTGCAAGGTGTGCCTTCTTCGCAAAGCCGTAACATTGTACTTGTGTATCTCGAGGTGGCTCCTACCACCAGCAGCTGTTGGGGCCAAGCAATTCTATAAAGATGCTCATGTCTGGTCATTCCAGGGAAAAAGGAGAGGCCGAATGGTTCCATTTCTGCCATAGCCAACCACTTCTGCTTGTGGTGGTGCTTCTGACTTCATTCGGCCCACTGCTTCTGCCGCTGTTTTCGAAGCAAAACAAGAGCTGTTTCCATCTGAAGATTGCCAAAGCCCTGGCACGCCTGAGTTGCGCTTGCCAGTCTCGCTAGCAGCACCTCAAGAGACATTACATCATTCCCGGTGGGCCTGTCACAAGACCCCACGTCGTTTACGCCCCCTTAGGCGCCTGGAACCCGCACCTTGCACCTTGCTCGCACCTTGCTTGGCCTTGCACCCGTGCCTGTCAGTTACGTACTGCCACCGAATCTTAGAAGCTTGCACCCAAAGCGCTGGGTCACAATCACGCCAACAAACGCTCTGCGAAACGACCAGCAACAAGTACGGAGTACAAAGTAAGTACTAAAATTGTCCCGGAGAGAAAAGAAACCAAAGGGAAACGCGCCTGCCTGGTCTTCTTTGCCTGGTTCTGGCTCGGCGTATTTTTGAACTGCTTTCGGCAAGGGAGCATTAAATAACAACTTTGGCGCGGTACACTTAGCACCACGTCTTGGTGCCCGCCTGTTGCTTCTGCATCCAGCTGCGACCACGCCCAATGAACCCCGATCTGAAATAAGAACCAGGTGCAGGAGGATACCAGGGCACGCAGGGCAACGCTTACCTAGTGGATCCGCTCCGCTCCGTCGCAACCGCGGGGACACATTGGGGACCCTTCGACCTTCCACCCACAACGCTACCTGATGCTCTTGGAACGCCGTCACTAAACCTACCACGACGGACCCCTCCTCATCATCACCACCAGCGGCTCTGTTACCTGAACTAACAACCTGAAAGGCCATCTAATAACATCTCGAAGCCGATTTCTCAGCTATCGATACTGCAACCAGCGCCCCCTTGCCAATTACGCGTCAATCAGGTGTCGAACCCACGAACTACGAACCTATCCCTTTCGCCCAGCCCAGCCCAGCCCTGCCCAACCGTTTGCCGTTGCGGGACTGGCGTTGCTCTCACAACGTCATCTTCCTGGGCTTCCAACTTGCCGGCTCCACGGACTCCTGACTCTCTCTTTGCTCTCCTCCCTCAAGGCAACCTGGCAGGATCCAAGCGTCGCAGTCTCTCCGCTCAAGGAGGTCTGCTGTTCAGTAAGATGTTCGGCGGCTCATCCAGCTCTGCGCAAAAGGCAGAAAGCCCGTCTCCCGATTCCCCCGCTAAACCAAAGAGCAAGTCTCCCTCGCCTGATGACGCCTCCGCCAACTCAAACGCCTCCGGCTCGCCCTCCAGCTCCTCGCCTACGCCCATCAAGACTACCGATCAGGTTGCCAGCGGCGAGAAGCGCAGCGGCAATGGCAGTCCACCGAGCACCGGCGCTGTTGCGCCCAAGAGGAGGAGCAGCGGTGTCAGCGGCAAAGCCAGCAGTCTGATTGCGAGTGCTAAGAATACCCTCAACTTTGCTCAGGTCGGGGGTAGGTCCAACGCCGATTCGGGTGCCGCGCAGCAGCAATCGCCTCTCCAGAAGCTGGGCAAACAGGACCCGTCTCTCGCCGTGCCCCAGGGTCAACACAACAATGCGGCCGGCGAGTCTCTTCCTGGCCCAAAGTCTACCTTCCGCGTCGGTGTCTGGGAGGACAGGAACAAGAAGTGCCGGCGGACGATGGAGGACACTCATGCTTTCCTATACAACTTCTTGCATACCCCTGCCCCGGCTCTGCCCTCTGAGTCGGGGAGCGTAAAGTCCTCAAAATCCGCAGGCGAGAGCAGTACGCCTTCTGCTCAGGATGTACTGGAAACGGACAATGGCTACTTTGCCATCTTCGATGGTCACGCCGGTACCTTCGCAGCAGATTGGTGTGGCAAGAAACTGCACATCATTCTCGAGGACGTCATCCGGAAGAATCCGAACGCGGCAATACCGGAGCTCTTGGATCAGACGTTCACTACTGTCGACTCGCAGCTCGAGAAGCTGCCCCTTAAGAACAGCGGCTGCACAGCGGCTATTGCTGTGCTACGCTGGGAGGATCGGGTCCCAAGCAATGTCTCACAGACTGGATCGCAATCCATTGCCCCTGCGCTAGCAAAGGCCACAGAAAAAGTTCCAGAGAAGGCTCCAGACGGCGGCGAGAACAAGTCCGAGGTCAAACAGAACCCAGAGCTCGAGCGCGTCAAGCTCAAGGGTACCGCGACGAGGCAGCGAGTTCTGTATACGGCCAATGTTGGAGATGCTCGCATCATTCTGTGTCGTTCTGGCAAAGCTCTGCGTTTGTCCTACGACCACAAGGGCAGCGACGAGAACGAGGGAAAACGCATCACGAATGCCGGTGGACTGATCCTCAACAACCGTGTCAATGGCGTACTAGCAGTCACTCGTGCGCTCGGCGACTCCTACATGAAGGATCTTGTCACAGGCCATCCCTATACTACGGAGACGGTCATTCAGCCAGACATGGACGAGTTCATTATCATTGCGTGCGACGGTGTAAGTTAGGCTTTCCCCATTCTTTTGACTACATGCCTTGAGGGTGTGACTGACCGAGTCGGTAGCTTTGGGATGTCTGCTCCGACCAGGAAGCTGTTGATCTCGTACGCAATGTGCAGGACCCTGGTTCAGCATCCAAGCTGCTCGTGGACCACGCCCTCACCCGCTTCAGCACGGACAACCTTTCTTGCATGATCGTTCGCTTCGACAAGGAGGCCTTAGTGGACAGCCAGAACAAGAAGGACATTGGCGTGGAAGTCGACCCAGCGTCGACAACCGGCAAAATCAGTGAGACGGAGAAGATTGTGAGCGAGGTGAAGAAACAGATTGAAGAAGGCGGCAGTGCTGTTGGTATATCGGCGAGCAACAGCGGTAAAGGGCACGACCCTATACACCCTGACAACGATGACCCCGGGTTCACGCCCACGACTCTGGAGGGATCCTTGGAGGAGGAGCCGTTGGAGATGGATGGTGAAATAGAACCTACATCGGACAAACCTGCGACCGAGCCGGATCCTGCGAAACAAGCTTCTGCGACGGAGTCTTGACGTTGAGACTTCTGGCCCCAGCCGTGCCGTTATCTGTCTCGCTGGTTGCTGTTCATGGAGCACTCTGAGCTGCCGTGAACCATCGCAGGAGTTTGAGAATATGAAATTATGAGGATGACAGATGAGAATGAGGCAGCACAAGGGAAAGCACGTGACGGGGGCCATTTTCAAGACCAAGCGGCTTGCTAGGCCCACATTTGATTCAGTTGGAATGGCACGCGACCCGGCGACAGAATGCCGCGATGGAAACAACATAAGGAGGGACAGCGCAGGACGGAGCAGCTTTTTTCATCGCGGTTGTGCTGCTTACAGGCGAGGCATGGGTAGATGGAATTGTCTGTGTATTATGTAGCTAGCACGTCTGGTATGCCTTTACGCCTCGTTGTATTTGCGCCCTAACTACCTCAGCAACAAGAAACACACTGATATGCCGTTTTCCGGGCACCGGTAGCTCTCATGCGTGGTTTTCCTTCTTTTGCTCAGTCTTGCCTTGCTCCATGTAGACACAGTCTTCGGCGCAGGCCGTCCCAATGAAGAAGCGGGCAAGCAGGGGACGAGCTCCCTCCAAAGGAGCATGCAAGCTTTCTAATCGGAGGACAGGGAGATCGGTCTCTTCTGCTCTCAGCACTGCTCAACACAGCTTGCGTGATACGAGAGTTCCGGGCCAAGTGCCGAGACGCAGTGAACGTGCGCTGTCGTGCTCGGCCGACACCTCGCGGCCGTGAAAGGTCGTATCCGTTCTTGATGATCCAGTGTCGAGCTCTCACGACATGAAACTCGTTGCCGAAGTGAAAGAGGAGCCGCCTCGCTCCCTTTTACACCTTTGCGGAAGATGACCTCTGCATAAAATACGGTCCTAGGAATTTGGAAATCTGGGACCTAATCTGCCCAGCACGGACCAGCCGCTCGTTACTTATCTTGAGACGTCCAGGGGTGGTACTGTATTGCACATGTTGGGGGCGGACCGGCGAGATTGAGGTTGGCGAGGATCTTTTTGGAAGACTCAGTCGTGATGCTCGCGAATCTCGGCTGCTCCTGCTCCATGTAACACTGGGCAGGCTACGGAGCCATCCTCCTGATGAAAATGATTCTGCCTTGTACATACGCGGTATTACCTTTTGTCTCCTACCCCGGTGGGAGTATCCACCGCTGCGGGCGACAACTCACACACCTCAGGGCCCCCGGGGGGCCCACAGAAACCACCATCCTCGTGGCAGTTACACTATTAGCCCGTTTCCAGGAGATCCGGGCCCCCGCCAATCCGGTCGCGGTCCTGCTGACCCGGGTGATGTTCATGACGTGCCCCCGATTCAGATGGGGGGGGGGGCAGGAAAGGGGGGAGAGGGCCGCCCGTGAGGGTAACCCGCGAGAGGGGGAGGGGGAGGGTGATATGAGTGCTCTCGGGCGTTCATGCGTCTGACCTCTGGAAGGTGCAAAGTGGACCTGGCGTTGTCTGATCCCAAGTACTGGAGACCGCGCTTGCCGTTGTGCTCTGATTCTTGGTATCTTGGGTACCATTGGATGAAGACGACGGTCTGGACACATGAGATGGATGGATGGTATCCTGTCGACATGTCCCATTGTCACGGTAAACAGGAACCCCGAAACGGTTGATGATGGGACGAGAATTGATTGGAAGACGGGCGACCGACGTACGTACGGTGATTGCCAACCAAAATGACCAATGCGCCAAGATGGAAAACCCGATGATCGTGATACCTGCTGTACTGCATCGTATGTGTCGAGTTGGGCTGTCCGGTGGAATAGAAATAGACTTCAGATGCACATGCGTCATCTGCCTGTTTACTAGGTAGATTGTGTCCGTATCACCAGTGCTTCCATCTTCACGCTGTACAGTATGTGTATATCATGTGTGCATAGTTGTACTTTATAGGCCGAGGCACCAAAATTGTCATCATGCAAAGAAGGTTGGCGACAATCGACGCAGGAACGTGGAGCAGGCTGGCAGGGACTGACCCTGTTCAAACCACTGCAGCGGGTCTTCTCTCTGCTGGCCTTCCTTCATTGGTGGATGGCCAACGTTCGTGCACGGGCGCGAAAGGGCGCCTGGCCTTCATGCGGCGAGCAGCTCCCAGCACCGGCCGTTGGTGCTTTGTCCTGAAATTGATAGACGTGCCTGCAGGTACGAAGTACAGGCAGGATAGAAAGGAAAGGGAAGAGGAGGGAAGAGAGGGGAAGAGGTCACCCAGATTTTGTTCCTTCTGCTTCACCCGGTTCGTCTGAAAAGGTTGGTTTATATTGAGAATCCAAACACACATACTTGTACTACATCACAATCTTTTTTTGAACTTCAACAACAACACATATCAAAGTTTCAACGGCGCGGCATTCCAGTGGGTGGTTGCACGAGCGGCGAGACGTCAAGGAACCCCCCCGAAACTTGATTGAAATAGCCAAGTCGGATTGGCTGCATTGTATTGGGCAGTGCACCAAAATAGGAGACCAGATTGTCACTGGTGTCTCGCATTTCAGGTTTCGAGCGTCGCCGCATTTGTTCCTATTTTCCTGGTCGGGAGGGTCGGCTGGTGACCACTTACCGGCACGGCACGACACGACACGACATACGATTCGGAATACTGTGCGCCCGCAGCGTGGCAGCGAGCACTAGCGAAGCACTTCCGCAGCGCCAGCGAGAGGCACGCATTGGCATCTCTGTCCGGATTTCCATACCCCCAATCCATCCACACCCGTACATTCTCGGTACATACACATCAAACTTCCTTTTCATTTTCCCCTCTCGGTGCACTAATTTACCCCTGCATTCCCAACTGTCACTTTTCGTACTTTTCGGTATTCACTCATTTCACAAAACCACCACGCGGTATACAACCTGCGCCGACCACACAATCGAAGGCCCGCCCGCCCCTTCGCGATCCCAACTGCGAGGTTCGATCTGATCTGACTCGACGACTTCGTACTCAAGACACACAAAATCGAACTACAACCCACCCCAGGACGATCCCACATGATCGCGATCGATTCGCGTCGACTGCCAAAGCGCTACTCCACCTACTGCGACCGCCACTGCTGCTCTGCAACCACGGCCGCCACCTGACGACTAGTCGTCCAAGGACCCCTGAAGATCGTCTGGTCAACATACGACCTACACAACCAGTCTTGCAGTCGACGAGCGAACCGCGCGACCACGACGACGACCTAGAATCACGAGCTCTATCACGACCACAAGCTTTCTGCCGCGGTGCGCCCGCCGAGTCTGTTCGTCTTCTTGCAGCACGAATTGAGTTTCAAAGCGGCGATCCCGAGATGTCGCTGAACGGGCTGGACGACAGCAAGGTCAAGGACGCCCACGACGCCGCGGTTGCGGATGCGGGAGGATGGTACGTCTACATATTCAGATCGAGCCGACGGGATACGCACTGCGATTCCGTCCACTCCGCGCGCCATGATCCCATTATGAATGGTTTGCGTGGTGTACAGATCAGTCACTAATCTGCATTGGCCGCATTCACAGGTTCCTGCTCAAGTACGCCAGCCGAGATGAGGTCGAAGTCCTGGCCAAAGGCAGTGGGGGAGTGGCGGAGATGCGAGCCAATATCGAGCAGTACGACGAGGCTTCGCCGCTGTTCGGATTCTTGCGATACAGGAGGAGGAACGTACTCGTCAAATACATGCCCGACGGTTGTTCGAGACTGATACAAGGTTGGTCATCTCCCGCAGAAGAGTTCACTTTCCAGTCGCCCCGCGGCACGAGGCTCTCATAACCCCCCTGATTCTCGTCGCTTCACTATTATTACCCCGACTAACCGTAATTGCCATTTTCACACAGCACGGAGCACAGTTCATTTCACTGCCATCTGCGACCGGTTCGGCCCGTGCGAGACGACTCTCGACATCACCGACGCCACGGACCTCAGCGAAGTCAAACTCTCCAACGCCTGCTCGCTCCATACCGCCTCCGCCTCTACCTCGTCCTCGCACAGTTCACTGCGACGGAGGCGACTGATGGAAATAGCCGAAGAAGGGGAGGAGGAGGAACAAAGAGAGGTCAAACGGCAATCTGTGATAGAAGAAAAAGATCAACCACGCGAGATTGACGATACCCCGGCACGACCACGATCGCCGATCACGGGTCCACCGGTGACGCTCGATTCGACTCTCGCGAGCTCGCCCAAGGATTCAACCTACGCAGACACCGCGGAACCTCCCTCGTTTACTGGCGTGGCGCGCCCGGCCTCCCCCGCGAAGTCCTTCGACAACGAACTGGAACGGCGAATGTCAACACAGTCCTCACGGCATGACTACTACAGCAGCTCGTCATATCTTCACAGCAAAGCTCGAATCAGGCTTGGGCCCCGACCGTCGGCTGAGGCGGCCGGCCGGCCGAGGTCGTCAGCTGGGGATGCCGTGCGACCAGTGGCGTCCATGCCTGCAGGTCTCAAACTTGCACTCAAGGGAGCTAAGAAAACCAAGACACAGGACGATGCATCCTCCGTGATCAGCGAGGGACCACCCGACAGCACACTGCTGGCCCCAGCAGCGTCCATTTCGGAGCACCCGTCCCTTCGACCTCTTACGAGTGAGGGGAGGCCCACTACCAGCTCCGGAGCATCAGTCAAGTCGATGTCGGCCATCATGCACCCTGCAAAACAAGCCATGACACCCGAGAAGCTTCGTCTGATGAAGGCACTGCAGCTCAGAGAGAAGAAGAAAAGGGCCAGTGCTGCGTCAGAGACGGCAGTGCCCGCTGTCGAGGTCACACGTTCACCTGCTGCAGAACCTGAAAAGGCGGAAACCAAGATTGTGCCCGAAGATATGGAAGTTCCAGCCACGATGGCGCGCCTTGCAGACCAAGAGAGTGAGTCCGCGACCGAACAAATGCCCGCCTCAAAGGCCGATTCGGCCATTGATGTTGCCTCTACCACTCCGACCGATCACACCTCTGAACACACCCAACTCGACTCCCGCCC
The DNA here is from genome assembly GCA_026120015.1 of Dendrostoma leiphaemia. NCBI lineage: Eukaryota > Fungi > Ascomycota > Sordariomycetes > Diaporthales > Erythrogloeaceae > Dendrostoma > Dendrostoma leiphaemia. Next base: position 29,948 of record JALRMF010000234.1, read on the forward strand.
TCCTTCTCCGAACTGCGCTTCCTCTGAAGTCGGAGATTCCACGAAAGCGTCCTCTGTTTCCGAGTCCACAGACGAGACCGTGCATCCTCGGGGCGAGAAGCCAGAAGACGATGCGAAAAAGGCTGTGGATCAAACCGAGACGCAACAGCCAAGTGCAGAGCAGACTGTTGGAGTATCAGCCTCTCCCGCTGACCTGCAAAGCGGTCCCAGCGTTGAGGGGCAAGAGACGAATCAAGAGGGCCTGACTCGGGATGCCCAGCAAACGGATGGCCAGGGTGACGAGGCACCCAGAGAGGAAACCGTGGAACCCGCCCAGGAAGTTTCTCCTTCATCAGAGCGTAGTTTTGTTCCGAAGTCCAAATTCGCCGCGAGCCTTCCATCCGGCCAGTCCGCCATGGACCCCTTGGAATCCAGGGGTGAGGACCCACCCAATGTTACATCTGGACCTGGGAGGATTGATGAGGCGGACCCTGGGCCGGTGGATCCCCTGGAGAGGACAGAAGATGGGACAGCTGCAACATCATCAAAATCGCACCTCCCTATTTCAAAGTACTCGACGCATGACTCTAAGTCACTTGCTTCTTCACCTATCCCAGCTATCGTGACCTCTGCTGCCGAGTCTCCCATCGGTCAGGATAGTTCGACAAATGAATCTGACAAGATGGTCGACGACGGCGCCACTACTGAGAACAAGCGGTCTGCACCACCAGAGCCCATTCTGACGGACTCAAGTCTCCCTGCGAAGCAGCCACCCAAGAATGACGAGATAGTCGCCGACGAACCAAAATCCGCCACGACTGCCAACGGGGATGCCAATTCAGCAATGGTTCACTCTCCGGTGACAGAGACTCCACCCCAGCCCAGCGAACCACCGACGCCCCGCGTCCTACGAACGGTGTCGAGTCCTGTCCACAGTCCACATTCAACCGCGGGGGATGCCCCGCCTCATGCTGCGAGATCGATATCCTCAGGTTCGCTGGCATTCCAGCGGCCGATGAGCCAGCAATCGTCCACTCACCTCGCTCCAAGACAGCCCGGCAAGCTGGGCGGAGGCCTTGCTTCACGGATCAAGGCCTTCGAGCAAATGGCAACCAAGAACCCGCCGTCATCTGTGCCCACTAGCACTGGAACGGGACGGCCGTCGTCTGCCTTTTTCTCCATCCGGCAGAACAACGCCAGGGATGGGGCACGATCACCATCAGTGATGGAGAGGACAAATTCCATCTACCGAGGAAGGGCGCCTACCCCCGCTGAGTCGGTCGGCGACTCGCCCGAGGCTGTCATGAAGCCATCGCGAGACCGATCTGGATCTGTGGCCAGCCGCATGTCCGTTTTTGAGGGTGGCATGGCTCCAATAGGAAGACCAGAGACGATTCAGGTGACCGCCAAGATCGTTCGTGAGCCTGGGCTGAATTATCCCAGGGCCCCGGGGTCTCAGGTGGACCCAAGTGACTACGCGCCTCTTGAGCTCCAGCAGTCGCCGCTGATCGTGGATCACCGCAAGAGCGTGGATCTCTCGAGCATCGCCCCAGCAGCTGATGCTCCGCCAGTCCCAACCCCTCTAGTTCATACAGGATCACCACGGAAGTCGCTCCAGGAACGGAGATTGTCGAAGGACCAAAAAACTCTGGCGAATGAAGATGCTCGGGACGCCCTCCACAGACCGGGCCAGCGGACTTCCTTGACCATGGCCAGGGATTTCCTACGCGACTCGGTGGCGGGAAAGGATGGCTCTAGCCAGGCACGACCGCCGTCGGTGCACCAATCAGGCTCCATCCTCAGCCGCTTGAGCATCAACACGAGGCGCAAGTCCATCGGCCAGGATTCGGTCATCTCCCCGACCGCAACTGAGGTCAGCGAGTCGAGCGATGAGAGGAAGGAGGGCAACCGGGCCAGCCGGCTGATGCGTCGACTGTCTAGCACCTTCAGCCCAGGGCGCAAGCAGAGTTCCACGATGACCTCTCCAACGCTGGCTGAGGACTTCGAAGCTGAGAAGGGCCTGCCCGCTCAATCCGTGACGGCCCCTGCTACAGCTGGTGTCTCGAGCATAGTCGCCCACATGGGCGATGTTAATGTGCAATTTCCGGAGAATCTCCTATGGAAGCGCAGGACAATGTCCCTGGACTCGAACGGCTTCCTCCACCTCACTCCTGCCCAGGGCGCCGTGTCTGCTCGTGAGAAGCAACTTAAGCGGTTCCACATGAGCGAATTCAAGCCGCCGTACGCACCGGAGATTGAGTTTCAGGAGCTTCCCAACAGTGTGTGTTTGGATCTGAAGAGCGGTTCCGGCTTGCAGGTTGCATTCACGGACCGTACCGGGCAGCTGAATGGGCTGCAGGGTGAGTTCACTCGTGTGTCTTCTGACGAGAACAGAGGTGCTGACGAGTGCAAAACAGTCCTCCAAGACGCGCACCAGAAGCACGTTTCATTCGGCCAATAAATCATTGGTTCATACAGACTAATTCCATTGGATTACGACGAGCACCTCTCGCATACCTCGATCGAGAGTTTCCCTTTGTCCCTCCGACTCAAACGACCATAGACAAGATCACGACCCCATATCGCCTTTTAATCCGTTTCGCGGCTTCAGCAGCCAGCAGCCACATGAGTCTTCAGTCAGAAGACGCCAGCATTTTCTCAACAGCGAACCCCCGGAGATAATTTGTCCGCATCGAAAGTCTGCAACTGAACAGGATTTTATCGATCTCACATCAAATCTTCAACATCCTCCTCTGCGTTCTGCTCTCATTTGTCCCATGTATCATTTCCTCGGCCGGAGAGGAAAGGAACCCTGGATTTGATCGTTGCTTTCGGCTGAGCCTTATTTCTTCGTATTGATACCACCACATACCCCTGCGGGACGCATTTTTTCCTTTCTACTGTTTACCTTCTTTTGTTTTCTGCTCGCATGTAGCGGCTAGCTAGGTGTTTTGATCCTGAGAAAGGCGTTCGGTCCACAGGCTCGGGCAAATCTGCTCATACAAGCATCATCAGCCAGCAAACAGCATGAGCACTGTCTTTTTCTCAGGGGCCCGGCATATACCGACTTATGGAGAGAGGCAGAGAGAAGGAAAATCGCAGCATGATGTCAACTGCGGGACATTCAAAATTGCAAATACAAAGACATCATCGTGTTGATGGATGATAGGAATGCGGAGAGGACGAGATGTCACCATTGAGTGAGATGGGTGGATCGGTGTTGCTGGAGGCAGTTGACAGTAGTTGAATCACACTCAATGGGGTGTATTTCAATATACCTCAACGGTTGTCTTCATCGTACGTGTGCCACTTTTCCACTGCAATCATTGAAGAGGTTGTACAATGCTGCCGCCTGGCTTACATCCTGGCAGGTGGGTTCTTGGCCAGCCAATCTCTCCCTTGTCTCGTGAAACCATACCAGCAGATGTCGACTGGAGCGACCCGCCGACTCTGTATCGTTGACCTAGAGTCAATCGAATGACATATGTAATGGAGGATTGGAGGCCATACCTCTTGATGCCAGCAATTGCCGCTGTACCTACCTAGGTACCTAGGCATGCACAATACCCAGAGCCACGTAGAAATTGCTACCCGCTTCTTATGCAATCTTTCATCTTTACACCTTTGCACATCTATGTTGACTTTCTCAACAGGAAAGTCCGCGTAAGCATCCTGGACTTTCAATGAAGCATGTTGACAAAGCTATACGACACCTGCTTATCAGCAAGACCAAGGCAGAAAGCCTAGGCGGCTCCAGAGAAACTGGAGAGGAATGAATGTCAACGTCATGGATTTGCTTTGTTGATTATTTTTCAAGCATCCGTGGTGTAATGGTAACATTCCAGCCTTCATAAGCTGAGGCGCCTTTATGAAAATTTTGTAATAAGTTTTTTTTTTCAACAGCTTTAGGGAAATCGAATCTGAGAAATGGTTTACGCAGCAGGATAATGGTGGCAGGATAACTATGTCGATATAGTGGTTGATACCGTGTATCGTAGTCTTCAACAGGGGTGGCGGAGCGCCGAAAACTAATTTAGGTTGCAACAGGCCCTAGGGGTAAACAGGGACAGGGACTCTTCTAAAGTTCTCGATCGCTGTTTTCTGTTCCCGATTGCCTGATGACAGAATCTCGGTATCCCTTCCAAGATGCCCTTGTTTTCTGTACCCCGTACTCCGTAAAGAGGGAAGGATTAGATATCATCAATGCTGCTATCTCTACCTAGTCTGTTAGTGTAGCCCAGCTGCCCAGCAAGCCCAGCAACGTTTAGAACTCTTTAGCAGGCACTAAGATTACTAGGGGCCACACTAAAGCAGCGGCGGCGGCAGATGGAGGCCAATCTTGTGAGGGCGACTCTAACCTCGACAACCCAACGCCGGCTAATATAAAGTGGAAAGTGGCATTTCGCAGAACGTGAAGATTCCTTGGAGCGATACTGTAGCCAGTTGCAAGGTCTCTTGACATTAGAGCCACCAGTTCGCCTAGAGCCGGGGATTCCAAGTGTGGAGTTCCAGGTTTGACAGCAGTTTGGCACTGTGGTAAGGCTTACAGGCATATAGTCAACGCCTTGTCACTTTGGTGGAAAATAGAGTAGCTAGGCTCGATATAAAATCTACAAATAATTCATACGCTAGTAACTATCGCCCATTGAAAGTACATAAAAGCATATAGTGTTATAAGACCGCATTAACTCATCTAAATGTCTTAGCCATAAACCCAGTTAGATATGCGAGACTGCCCGCTGCCTACACCTTCCTCTCCAGTGACCTGCTCTCACCCTGATCCTTATGTCGCTAAACGTGCATTGCCATGATAATCCAGCTCGTAGAAAGTTGTTTTGCAGTAACTCTGCCTTGTGATTCGTCGAGAGCGTTGTGGGTCGCAGTTTACCATGTTCCCCGTCTGAGCCCGCGTTGCCCGGCGTGATTTCTGGCAGAGGTGCGAATTATGTATTCGTGTCTTGTTAAAGTCGGTGCCAGGCGACCGTTGCTGAGCATGTGCCCGGACTCTGCGTGGTGGTGTCGTCGTTTGTGGGCTGTCAGCCCGATGCTCCTGATACTGGCCTGCCAATTTGGCCACAAAGAAAGCACGATTCTCTTCAACATAGTCGTAGTCCCAGTCGGGTTCAGGGCCGGATGGTGAAGGATCACGGGCATGGAGAGGTTCTTGGACTTTCTCCAAATCGATGCGTCCTGGCGCGCATTGTAGAGATGATGCTATCAGGCCATTCTCCATGGGCACTCTCAGGCGATGGGCATACTCAGCCCCGAACACGTCCTCTACCTCAGGATCATCCCAATCAAGATAGAACATCATAGGCACACAGCCGAACTCGTCTGTATCAGAGTCCTGTACGACTGTGTCCCCGTCAGATGATGCCGGACTTGGCATTCGGTTTTTGCGGAATTTGCTGTATGCGTCTCGCGCTCGGCGGATCGACTCTTCGGATCGATAGAGTGCGTCACCTATCAATTGTTCCCGCCGCTCGCGTCGTCCCTTTTCGGCGGGATCTTCCTCTGGCGCGGGTGAGATGCTGGGCCATGGCGAGTCCGGAGTGCCTGGCGGACCGTCGACCGGTGTGGTCGGGCCATCTCCTGACCTGGCCCTCTTGGAAGCACGCGGCGATATGTCATGATGTAAGTCCTCCTCTCCCTCGACACTCTCGGATATCGGCCGTTTAGAGGACGCGAGAGGATTTCCTCGCGATGTGGAAGCGGCCGATTCGATGATGGGACTAAGGTTGGGAATCGCACTGTCGTATACCCTGGCCCTTTTGGGCGAGACCGCGTCGGGGCAGTCCACCACGTCTAAGACTCGTTTGGGCATTTTCGTAAGTGGATGCTAGGAGACTCGAAGTTCGAACGGTGGTTTTGAGGATTATTGCCAGTCCTTTGTGATGGGCGCAAGGGGTGGGTGGATGATGATGATGCAGCCCGAGGATCAGATTGCGCACGAGTGATAAGAGCGCAGGAGTGATCGGAGCCTGGCATTTCAGGCAGCAATAGCAGGCAGCATGTGACGGCGTCACGTCAGATGCTACAACCTGAAACCAGGCCTAACCGACCTCATGTCTTCCCAACCTTTTTTCTTCTTGCAGAACGTCGATATGTCCAACTTGCCCAGCGTCCCAGAGTCGTCGGATGACTCGAAACCGCACGGTCCTTTGCATTCACCTCCGAAGACAGAGCCCGAGCCTGGAACCGAGTCGCGATTCGACTTTCAGTTTGGCACCTTCTCGCCCAGCAACGCTGCCGCCATTCACATTCTCGATCTTTTACAATCCTGCGCGCCCCCCAACCAAGACGATCAAGGAGACACCAGCGATGCCGAAGCCAGCGACTCCGACATACTCTATGTCCTCTCACTGCCCCAACTTCCCAGCGACTTGAGCGACTCCAGCCACTCCAGCGCTCCCCGGTTCGGCACATGGCGAATCGGCGCCGGCCCGCCGCCCTTTCTCAGAAAGAAAGAGGTGAACTGTGAAGTCGAATTTCTCCTCTGTCCGCCAGGCAATACCAGATCATCCAAATTCTGCCGTCAATTCATCGGCGCCGTTCACGCCGTTCTATATCTTCACCCTCAGTCTGGATCCTTAGTCCTGCGCAGTCTTTGCAAGAAGCCTATCTTATACCGGGGCGGCTTGGGCAAGAGTGGCTTGGGCGACAGTAGCGATCTGGTTGTCCATCGAGACGGCGCTAGCGAATCGTGTCTGCTCTTTATGCAGCGGAACTATCTTCGATTCGGCGAATACGAGTTTGTTCTCGCCTTTCGACATCCCCGAGACTCCGACGAGTTTCGAGCGCGACGCGACAAAGCTCTCATGCTCAGTCAAGGGACGCATCCCTCACGACATTTGGACCTGGTTCCCAACCCAACACATCTCACACTTGGCAATATATGGATACACCGCCGGCTAAAAGAGGGCCCCGTCACATCTCTCTTTTGTGGAGTGCGCCTCCATACGGGCGAGCCCGTCGCTGTGAAGCAGCTGAATCTCACAAAGGAGACGCAACGCCGCGTGCTGAATGAGTTAAAGATGATGTCTCGGTTTAGCGGAAACCAGGACGGCGTACTAGGTCTAATTGACCAGTGGTGCGAACATGGTATATCGCCGCCATGTCGGCTTCACAAGAAGTGGGTGACTTCGAGGGACGATGAACAGATATTCTATTCCATGCCTCTTGGCGAGTATGACTTTGAGTCATTTCCCTGGTCTGATTTGGACTTCGACAATCGACTAGAATATTTCTACCAGACTCTGGCGGCACTTCGGGAGGTACACCAATGTGGGATCATTCACGGCGCAATTCGACCAAGGTCTTTGATGATTATGCTAGAGACGAGGTCAAAATCGGCGCCTTCACAAATTGACAGTTCTCGCCATCATCTGCCGACAAGGGTGGCAATATCCAACCTTGCCTACGCCGTGGCAAGACCTCATATGTCACGCAAACCCAAGCGGGCCGTCTGGGTTGCACCAGAAGTCTGGGCAAGCACAACGGAAACGCCATATGATAAGAAAGCCGATGTATGGAGCCTGGCTGTCTCCTGGCTTAGGGCGTTTGTATACCCGCCGGAGCAAACTGAAATAGATCAGCCAGGGTATAGGAGACTTCTCAAAACCGTGGACGATATTCATCAGAAGGCAAAGATCACAGAGCCTTTTCGCAACCTATTACTGCGAATGTTGGCGTGGGATCCGGAACATCGACCAGATATTGGAGAAGCCCTAGCTAGCGATGTCTGGGAACCTCTGAAGAGGAGGCAAGCGTCAGAGAGAGAGGCTGTAAGGCGGGAGAGGGATGACAGGATGCAAGGGCCCGGTGATGGGGTCAAAAGGGTGCGGGTGCTGTCACCCGAGGGGGAGGATTAAGCCTCGACTGCGACCTTGCTTAGAAGTACCTAGGTAGTACCTGGGTAGGAGGTTTTCTCCAGATATGCCAGTAACCTCAGGCTGAGATACGCAAGACCACAGCGTGAAACTGCAATGAACTTCAGCCTTATGCGGTCAAGTTAATCCTTGAATCTCAACTTGGCGGCCTACACGAAATACGCATCCTCACGTCTCCCACGGCACCCAATCAGCCCGGCACCCCTTCAGAACCGGGAAACGAATCGCCTACGTTCGAGAACATAAAGGCATTTGACGAGATCCACGAGCGGTCTCGCGCCGGAGACCTGTTCTTCTTCTTCTTTGCGGGCCATGGTGCGCGCCTAGAGGCTACTGCTGAGTCACCCTCAGGACGCGACAAGGACCCTTCCTTGATGACTTTAGACTATTGTCTATGTGAATAAACCTAGTCTGATTTTCTTTAAGGCTAGTAGGATGTAGAAAACCGAAAACCATTGATAGTTTCCAGTAGTTACGATGGCCTGCATGAAGATCCCGCCAGAGGCCTCTAGAGCATTGGACACACACCGTTTTTAGGATAACAATCATCGGATTATTTCCAGATTGCCACAAAACTGAAGCTTATGCACCATGTATGATACGTTAAGCCGTTAATTAGAAATCTCCAACTAGGTTTGATTTGAACGATGGTGCGCCGTTGATATAACATTCGGAGAAATCGCTCTTGTGAGTGCTCTCTGAACGGGTTTGTTACAGGACGAACATCTTCTTTTGATAGCCCCACAACGCCAGGAATAATGGAGTCGCCATTCTTGGACTCCCAGACCACCCTTTCCTCCCCGATGATTATATCGCCCTTGCGCTCCTCTACCAGCTCCCGCTTCGCAGACAGCCAAATGTCAGATAATGATTCCGTTGTGCTCGCGATGGGCATCCTGAGGGGTAACGTGAGTAATGTGGAGGCTCTTGTCCACCTCGGCGCCACTATTTCGGAGCGCCATCGCTGGACTTTATACCAAGCTTGCCTGGTAGGCTCAGATATGATTAAGGCTCTGCTGGTCAGTCCTGAAATCTGCTCCAATATCTGTGACCCTGATGAAAGTGGCGACGCCATCCTTCACTTCGTCTTACGTACACCATGCACTCGTTTCAGCACAAGCAAGATGCAAGTTGTACAGCTCCTCTTGGAGCACGGTGCAGATCTTTTCCAGCCTGACCGGCTTGGGGAAACGTCTCTGCACATCTTAGCAGCCATGTCAGGCGAGGAGGAGGTCCAGATCTTCCGCAATATCCTCTTCAGCAGCAGGCCAGTACCCTGCCTGGACCACCAAAATCATTATGGCGACACAGCCCTGATTGTCGCATCAATCTGTGGTCATCTTGAAGCTGCCAGATTGCTGTTGAGCGTCGGAGCGGATCCGAACATCATGGGGGAAGATGGGATGGTGGCAGCGCAATACGCTTATCAGCAGGGCAACCTGGGCATGCTGGACTTACTCCAGGAGTACGGGGCAGAGACTGGTGAAGGGATGGCCCTCGACTAAGGTGAAGCCAATTTGCCACGAGGTAATGGAGTGTTAGTGGAAGCAGTCTAGATTGTAAGAGATCAGCTTAATTTCCGCCGCTTCCTTGGTCTGTCCTTAACCCCTTGGTCAATGGAACGACGTTTTCTTGGGCCTAACGCCCGTTCCATCGCTGGTTCAGTTGAAGTGACTTGCGCCCTCGGAGCTGCTACTAGCCTGTCCTCGGATGACCACTCTGCCGCTTGGCCGATAATCGTTGCATGCTCGTCAAAGCGCACTCTCTTGCCACCAGGTATGGTGATCGAGAGTTGCGCAGCGACGAGAGGCACTTGGTCCCGAGTCCAAAACGCCCGTCTTTCACATTGAAATGCAGCCGACCTTGCTCGACATGCTTCAGAATGGCTCATACCGTCGTCCTGTGGTTTCTGCCACGGCGGCATAGATCTTCGCAGTCTGATGGCATGATCTCGAGCCATTTCGAAGCACAAATACCCGTAGTTGAGGTACTCGATCCATGTGCCAAGTGCATCCTGCTTTTCTAGATCCCGACAGAGCTTATAGCCCTGCCACTTGAACCAGTGCCGAGATAGGCGCGCCTGTACATCAACCACGTACTCGGCAAAGCTTGAGCTCTCGCCCTCCTGCAGGCCGCGCTTCTTTTCTTGCCACAAACGAAAGTCCCGCCAGCTATCGTACTGAGTGGCAAAGATTCGCCGGCAATCTGGTATGGCCCGTGGCTCGTTTGTGGTGGACCAAGGCTGCAGTAACTCCCAGTGATCTTCCGGAGCTGCTCTAATCTCGTCACGGCGTGCGATTGGGAATGCGGGGCGACCGCCGTCGCTCGTTAGCAGGTTGTAGAATTCCTGCTCAATTTCTTCTTCGGATGGCGCTGGAGGGGTCGGGGACAGGCACGGCTGACGGTGAGGAGTGATTGGCTTGCTTTCGTACATCGTGCAGGTCGGTGATTTGGACATGGACTGGACTGTGTTGTGGAGGTGACGTTTGGTTGTGGATTCACTGTTGGGATCTGTAGAAGTGCGGAGAATGGCATGCAGTGTGCAGCTTGTAGCCTGAGGCATATGTGCTTACTGTACTTACAGTACTACTGCAAGTACTTAAGGTATGGCAAGTACAGGACCCGAGTGCGTACGGCACTGCTTTGGTACAAATTTATGTTATATAATACGTTGACAACTATAGATTATTATTCGGACTATACCTGCGCAACAGTGAAAATGGACTGGAAAGGAGATAGACCAAAGGAATTTCCTACCAGACAGTCTGTGGCCGGGACCCCGCGAGTTCCCGGCCAGCTCTCCAAGGCCCCGGCCTGCGCCGCCTCACCACCGGACATGATGGCTGGTCGCCTGCGACCTTACATCGACGAGCTTCAGGCGCGACGCGTTCGAGATCTTCCTCTCTCCGCCTCAGCGTCGGCTTCGAGGTCCGAGCCTTCGGGATGCCGCTGACCTGCGAGCCGCTGCCGACCCAACATCCTCGTCTGATTCGACAGTCTCGCCGTCAATGCCCTCAGCGCGTTATCCACCTCCAATAGGGTGCCCTCGCCTCCGTGTTGCACACCAAGATGCTGCAGATGTTCTCTGTGGTGTATCTCGCGGGGCTTCGATGGCTCTTTCTGGCCAGACCGAAACCAGTATTCCTCCATGCCATCGGTAAGGTCGCCGAAGGCTGCAAAGGCGTTTGTCTTACTATACCCCTCATCACCATCAGGCAGCCGCAGAAGTAGAACATGGAATGGGTTGGCCTGAACCTCAGTGGCATACTGTGGCGAGCTGATAATCCCTACCACTTCTGGTACCCAGTAACCTCCTGCTCGCTGGCTTTCGCTTTTCGCGATCTGCTTCAGCCTCGGCAGATGGCACTTTCGCTGTAGGGGATAGAGACCACCCCATCCTATTTTATAGTCTTTGCACTTCATACTATAGCGCCTTGGGCAGTCCGGGAACTGATCATTCCTTGAAGGAAGCTCGACAGCCATCCACCCTCGCCTAGCTAACCCGCCAATCAGCAGGGCTGCCGCTTCCTCAAAACCACCCTGATCGTTGCGTACCTCTGGATCTTGAACAATAATTTCCTTCTGTATGCGTCGTCCCTGGCCGTGACGAGGCCCTGGTGGGCCTCCTGGCGGACCTCCTGGCGGGCTCTCTGGTGGTCTTGGAGACATTCGTCCAGGTTGCTGATCAGGCTGCGCCCCAAAGTCGTCATCCGCGTCGATCATAACATCGTCGTCGGGCGATTCGAGCCTCATCCTTTGCTGGGGTGGTCTAGATACGCTCACCGACGTGTCCGGTCGACGTCTGCGACCCAAGATTTGTGGGTCCTCTGGCGTTGGAGGTGGCTCGCCTCTAAGCATCGGAAGATGAGGTTGCTCACGTCCTGAAGAAGCGCTGCGCCTGCAGATAGGGCACCTCGCAGTGCTCTGTCCGTCAGCCTCATCAAACCATGTGTTCATATCTATCCATCGGTTAATGCAACGCTGGCCGAACATATGACCGCAAGGCAAGATCTTTGCAGGCTCTCGATCATCACTCGGCGGTTGAAGACCCTCGACGATGAGTTCTCTGGTGCAGAATGTGCAGGTTACTTTCGGCGGTGGACCATTCTGTGTCTGCAAATAGGTCTGTATTTCGGACCAGAGAAGGCCTCCTATGGGCGTGGACTCTCGCTGTGAGGACGAGGCCGCTGAGCGCTGAGACGAAGGGCTCGCCTGTGAATCTGCCTGGGACGCTTGCGGAGGGAGCGTGACGCCCGAATCCGCGACGAATCTTGGACCAGTGTGTTCCGATCGGCTCCTTGAGAATGAATTCCGAGAGGAGGTCGGCGCCGTGCCAGATGCTGCTGGGACCCGGCTAGACGCGTCTGCCGGAGCCGTGTCAAGAGAGGTTTCTGGAGCCGCACCAGATGAGGCTGCTGGCGACGTGCCACGTGAGGCTGCTGGAGCGCCAGAAGGTGCTGCTGAAGCCGTGCTAGATGGGGCTGCTGGCGACGTATCACGTGAGGCTGCTGGCGGCGTGCCAGATTGTGATCCATTGGCCGCAGACGAGTTGGAATGGGCAGGATTCGAGGCTGCTGGAATCCTGTCCTGACGCAAACGAGCTTCTTCAGATTGATTGTGGCCAGATGATTCCCCAGGAACCATAAGATTTGAAGCGGCTGCTGGTGCATTGGAGGAGGATGCATGGCTGCCGCTACCCGGCTGACGCCTTTCTTCTTGCGCCTCCTGGTCTCCGCGGCGATTCGGTATTGGCTCTCGGCTTTGTGCGCCGTAGCCAGACGCCGATGGCTCACCTTGAGAGTCCGACGGCAGTGGATGGGTTCTCCGAGGTGTTGGTGCAACAGGTGGAACAATACGCCCACTCCTTGTTTGTCTAGGCGACTCGAGGGCCTCAGCCGCTACTTGGCTATCCGCTTGGCTTAGCCCCGGTAGCTTTAAATTTTTTGGTGGCATTTTTGAAGCCTTGCGTTCGTGCTTCTAGTGTGACAGATGATTCAGTAAAGAAAAGTGTTTCCTCACTGAGGCTGATTTCGGCTCTTATACATGCCGGCTTGGACTGCTCTGAATTTCGGGCAACCGGATAACGGATGACAACCACAAACGGAGAAACGAAAACAACCAAAAGTGAAACGGATAAACGAGAGAAAGAAGCATCGTTATAAAAGAAGGGTTGTAACGGAGCTTTTGTATAGCTTCAAAATCATGTAAACCCATTTATAATCTTACTACCACCTGATTACCATTATGGAGGCCTTTTTCTGGTATGGCATCGCTTTATGCAGTATTGTCGTCCTTTTGATTATACGAAGAGGCCGAAGTAAGCTTGAAACTATAGCCCAATGGGCAACAAGCTGTATCAGACACCAAGCATTACTATCACGAGGCGCATGGAGCAGCTTTACTATTACAATACCAGACGCCATAGTACTCTCCATGTTCCTAGCTGCGAATGCTCTGCTTTCGGTCGCCAAGCAGAATGTTGCCAACCTCGCGGTTCTCAATCTGCTGCCGCTCTTCCTTGGGGGTCGCACCAACGTCGAGGCCGATTACCTTAACGTTCCCTTGCCCATATACCATTTTGCACACCAGTGGCTCGCCCGCGTCTTCGCCGTTCAGGCGCTGCTGCACAGCGGGATCAGCTTCTCTCAGGTGAGCGGGGCAGGTAAGACGGCGGGCATCATAGCAGCTGGACTCGTCCTCGCCAGTCTGGTCACCTCGGTCTTGCCCGTACGGCGCTGGAGCCCTGCACTTTTTCGGTGGGGTCACCTCATTCTCTCCCTCACCATCTTGTGCGGAGTGGGCAGTCATACAGTGCTTGTGACGGGCTCCTTTCTGTCCTTCTCGTCCATCCTCTGTATGACTGCCGCGGTACTTGTGACGATAGCTTGGATATTGCGGCTGGGCAGGCAATTCTATCGGGGCAAAGCCGAGGTCACCCAATACGATGTGCTGGATCACACAATCCGCCTTTGGATCCGAATCCGGCATGGTATCTCTACCAATTCGGGCACCTACTTCTACGTGCGTTTCCCTAGCCTGTCTATACGAACGAGACTCCAGAGCCGTCTTCTCCCCGTAGCCTTCTGGGAGACGACATCCCGGGGATCAACTAAAAACATATCTTTTCTTGTCCCCTACTCCCAGGATTTGGCGACCTATCTCAGACGTGGGCACGCGCTGAGCATATCCTTGGACGGACCATACGGGGAGCAGCTTGATTTGGGAAGATATGAGTTGGTCATGCTGGTGGCTGACGGGGAAGGTATCGCTGGTGTCCTCTCTTTGGCGCTCTCGATCCTATCTCGTCGAAAGTGGGACGAAGAGGATAAGGCACAGGGCTTACGATCGAAGTTGTATTGTGACAAGACGCGGAAAGTCGATTTAGTATGGAGGCTGCAAGATAACGCGCAAGTCGAGTGGGCATCCTCGTATTTTACACACCTCTCTGGCATGGAGGTAGTCGCCAGCGAGGAGAGAAGGAAGGTGGCGAGGGTGAGTATGACGAATGGTAGAGCATGTCTACTTCTATTTCTCACGTCTTTCTAGAAACTCCTCATGGTCTGGGTGCTATACCCCAATGCATTCGAGAAAGGCGTGTATGTGCCACGACAAAAGGGATGGATAGAACGCCAGAATGATGAGAAGCAGTACCTTGAGAACCTGTCCAAACTTATTCGCGAAGAGTCGAGCAGAACACCAGGCGAGAGTATCATCATTAGTGCGAATCTTGGCCCGCTATTCCTCTTCTTTGCACAGGCTAATGGGTCCCAGCATGCGGGACCGGTCCTTTTGTGCAGCAGACGAGAGCTGCGGTCCGTCAAAGCACGGCCGCCGTTGCCTTCAAAGAATTGGAGTATCGACCTGACAGTAGACATTCGAAGAGTTCACGACCACGACCAAATCAAACACTGAGGAGGAAAGGAGGTGCCGTGCGGACGTCGGTTGCCCACGCGCTCAACAAGCACACGGCGGTGTCTAGACCGGTACACGTCCAACGAGCGGCCAGGAATACGCGGGCGAGGGAAACGGCGTCCGTCGAAAAGCCGATGCCACCTATTCGAGAGGTTTTGCTAGACAGGCGGCGGGCGCGAGTTCCGGTTAGGGATACAAATCACGGTCTCTCGCTGACGGTTAACGATTAATGTTCTTCCCTCTTCAGCAAAACCAGATTGTGTTCTTTATCTCCTGAACTCCGTATTTGTCTACCTGGGTAGTTAACACAAAATATATATGGCTAACACCTTCTGCCCATTGTCACCTTTCCCCTTTCACTCTATTCCCCCTGTTTCGTTTTTGCTGGTTCATACTAGTATTATGGGACTCTGCCTCTCCACCATGGACTCTCCCAAGGGTACTGGTCGCAAGAGGCGCAAGGCCAGGCCTGCACCGCTTCGGCTGGCACAAAAGGGAAGTCGATACTCCAAATACGGACCTCCTACACCGTACCCTTGGAGGCTCAGACCCGCGTCGTCTTTGGAGCCCGGGGGAATCGTCCGCTCATCTAGGCGGCGTCACCCCACCATGCAAATACACAGTTCCACCAATGCCAAAATCCGGAACTTACGGTCCTCTAGGGGTCAATCACGGCTTCTTAATATACAGAGGACTCCCAGCAAGTCGTCCAACCAACCACCGAAGAGTGGCCGGAGATCCCCTCCAGAAAGAGAGGGAAAGGATGGCAAAGTTGGTGACAGGACTTGCACTCAAAGTGACACAGCGCGAAGCACCATAAAATCCGCATCAGATAGTCCAAAAGTGTGCAGCGTCAATGTGCCACCATCAGCGCCCCACTGAAATCAATATCAAGGCACCAAGGCGTATCTTTGGTCAGCACAGGTCCTGCCTTCTTCAACACTTGTGCTCCAATGTTACTGATCGGACTCATGTGATCCTTCACGAAATCGGAATTAAATTTAACCTCACGTAACTTTGATTTAGAACGATAGTTGACAATATATGGGAACAGAGGGATGTGGTACTGGAGGCTTAGCGGGAGGCAAAGCAGATTATACCTAATGGCAGACACCGAGATTGCACAGATAGCACGTTGGTAAATAAGAAACGAATACCTAGGTACATCAAGAATTGCAATACACACAACGTAACAGTCTGTCCTCCCAGCTGGCATCACTTCCCGTCATCAGGGCTTCATTCAATGTACTTAGTTCACGATCAGCCGGATCGGTTCCAGTCCACGTACGTCGTACCACCCCAGTGACCTGTCGAAGTCCTTGGAGGGCGTGTTGAGATCGAAGGAGCCATAGAACGGTCCGCTCGTCGATCCTCGGCCCGGGTGGATGAGGAAGCGTCGTCTCTGGTACCCCCGGAGCCACCTGCCACTGACTCGATGGACTCCAGTACTATGGAGTAATCAGCTCCGCTCCGGTCGTCATACCAGTCCGCACTTGTCCAAGGCTCATAGGCCTCGAGGCATTGCTGCGCCGACCCACGCCTATCGGAATCGATCACAAGCATCAGCCGTAAGACGCGCAGCCACATTCCCTCAGCCCGGTCAGCAATATCATCGCACCAGCATAGTATATCTCTTTCGTGGCGCGGCCCCCAACGGGGCAGGCGATGACAGATTTCAATGCCCACCACGCCGAGAGGCCATACGTCAATCGCATTCGTATACTCGCGTCGGTGGCGCTGGTGCAATTCTGGTGCTTGGTATAGTCTGCTGCCACAGTTGGTCTGGAAACGTGCACTGTTCGATGCAACGCCGAAGTCCCCGAACATCACATCAATGGTTCCAGCACTGCGATATCGAACGAGGATGTTGGTTGTCTTGATGTCTCGGTGTGTGTGGGACCGCGCATGGAGGTGGACCAGCGCCGAGAGGAGCTGCGACATCACCTGTCCGCATTCGTCTCTCGAAAGATCCAGATGCTGGCTTAAGCTTCCGCCGTGTGCAAACTCGACCTGGAGTGCTTTCCGCGGGTGTTAATGGAAGCCTAAGAAGGCCGCAACATGTCGCTGCCCTTGTTAGCGATTTGCTCGGTGTAACGGATGCCGGGCCCCTTACGTGGTTGATGGAGCGCATTGCGTTGGCCTCCCTCCTGAGCGCCTCGCCTGGGTCACTGTAACCTGAGATCCGAGGCTTCGCCGTCTTCTCGGCATAGGAAACGCCGCTGAATGCATTCCATACGCGATGAACCCAGCCGTATTCACCCTCACCGAGGTAAGTTCGTACGAGGAATGGCCGCGTGGTGCCCGGTAAGGCTCCTAGAGCAGCGCGACGGGCTGCAAAGAGAGCCCGACTCTCGTTATATGCAGAAGTAGGGGCGCTGTATTCTGGGACAACCACCTCAAAGGTCACAGAGCGGACAGTGACGAGGATGCGTTTACCCAGAACGAACTCATCCTCCCCGATGATCCATGTAAAATTCGTACGGCGCTCACCTGGCTGACCACTATACGTAACAGTAGTCCCTGCTGTGGAAAAGTCTTCTAGCACCAGGCGGTGGGAAACGTCGTAGGTGATGGCGAAATGCATCCTGCTCATGCCATGGAAGGCCGGGAGGACGCAGTCGCATCTGGTATTGTGCCCAAAAACGAAGCCCCGGTCCCCTCGCGGCGGACGACTGAATCTGAGGACAAGGGCATGCTGACGTGACATGGCAGACGCCCCCGGCGTGGGTAGGTTGTAGAGAGGAGGCACCGCTTCGCAATGGATGCTTTCTTGGATCTTGCGGATTGTTTCCTCGCTATCGAGAGGGTAGAAACGGGCGATCACATCGGTATCCATAGCTGATGAATTGGTTAGTGAGTCCATGAGAGGAGGTTCTCACGGCTGGGGTATGCCAGAAGGGGGGTGGGAGCCTCTATATAACTATAGCCAGCCCTGGAGCATGCCCAGGTAACGAATGGAGATAGCCATGGTTGACTACGCATTGCGAGGGTGTGCTACTTAGTACTGTGCCGCCATGCTGTCCTTGGGGTGTGGTGCCCAATCCGACGAGCCTCATCGAAGTCAGAGAGGAGGCCTTCCTTGCTCCTTGTGAATGTTTGACGAGGACCGGAGTTGAATTAAGCCTATAGATGGGCTGGAGGCGACTGAGCGAAGTAACTGTCCAGGGCTGGGGGTGAGCTAAATTGGTTGCGGGATGCCAGCACGCCGCAGAAATGCACTAGAGCGGACCCTGCCCAGGTGTGTCACCTCCAAGCCAATATGGGCACCTAACCACCAAAGCCTTCCGCCAGTCCCGTCAGATAGATAATTTGGCTCTTAGCAGTGCGGCCTCGCTGCTGGGGAGAAGAATGCAGATTTCAGCACTATCCAGGGCCTCTCGGGGCACTGACATCGAGACACAGTCCATATCGCCACGTCCCTCCCTCAGTTCCTTCTGAAATGCGTCGGTCGTAGACACGGCTTCTGCAATTCGGGCACCCAGTAGCTCTCGGATAGCTCCCGGACAACAGCCCTTCAAGATGAGGCTAGGGTTGGGCATAGCTTTCATTGTTCCATGGAGATAGATGTACCGCAGTCCGTTCCCTGTCTCAATATGCGCACCAAATAATTCTTTGGCAATGTATTCTACCTTATTATTCGCGACCTCTAGCTGCAGTAGTCCTTTTAACGTTATTAACACCGCCGCTACCAGCCCTCGCGCGTCCGTAGAATCCGCCTTTCAATTAATAAAAGCGGCCATATAAGGTGGGAATAAACGAGCGCACTCGGCGATCGAGGCATTGGCAAGAAAGCCTTCTGGGCCGGTTGCCCCTAACGCCTCCACTACCCACGCCGTTGCATTCTATTAGTCATCCACGCTGTAGGAAGCGCTTGCCCCAGGCGTCAGTGGAATATTCTCCTGTGTATCCTCCGCCTACTGCTCACAGTAGTCTTCATCCCCTTCCAGCACCCTCGAACAGCGTCCTCGGTCAGGCTGCTATCAAGAGGTCTTGATAATAGACTCAATGCGTTCGCGTTCTGGTTAGATCGCAATAGCGACTTAGGATGCAAATGTTCAACGAGATTCGACAATTTATGCTTCAATGCATTCAAGGAGCCATTGTCTTTTAACCTTGCCGAAAGCATAGGCAGTGCTTTCAGCGGCCCTCTTAGTGACTACATAGGCCAGCCAAGTAAAAGCTCCGCCAGTGTCAAAAAAGATTCTTTCCGTCATATTGTAATCGCCCTCATTAATTCTGCCATATGCATCGATGCAGGCCCGTGGAAACTTCTATCGGCTCTTCACCGCTTCAAAAAGCAATTCAACATCTTCGGCTTTGTCGGACATAGCACTTAACAAGTTGAAATAAGGCCTAAGGATTTGTAGTGGTCTATGCTATGATTGGGCAGGCGGGGGTTCGTGGCCGCCTGCCACCTGCCGCCGGCATTTCTACCTTCGACATTTCTAGCCGCGACGCAGCCTTCCCATTGCGCCAAATTACCTAGGTACTTATACATACGCTGATACACTAAAAACAACACCACCGTAATCCCTTCTTTTTACTCGGATTTACACAATAACACCAATAATAAAAGTTATAAAACTAATTAAAACGTACTATATTAAAGCTGATTGTTTTATCTATTAATTATTTGCTTTTTATAAATAGTGGTGTTGGATATTTAGGCTGCAGGTGCTATTTTCGTGCATTATCTTAGTTTAGCATAACCTGCTAGTGCGACCACCTCTGTATACCTTTAAAACATTCGTGTTTTGATAGCTGTCACGAAGTACCTAGTCTATCCTCATTCCCCCTATAATTTTCAAATAAAAAAAATCATTTGTTTATTACAACCAAGGCCAAAGAGGTCTGGTTGTAAAGTGCAGGGCTAGGGTTTGCCAAGGCCTTATAAAGACCCTCTGGCAAGGCCATACAGAGGCCGGCACTTTCTCTTTCCTCTTTAAGATTTAGTTTTGTATAGTAGCTATACCTAAGCAATTAATCCTTTCTTCCTTTATAATTAATGTAGTTATTTTGCTTAGTGATCCTTTATATCTAATAATTTTAAATTTTTTTTTATTACTACTTAAAATGCTTTTATAAACGAGATAAGACACTAATACCTTTAATAGAAAAAAGTCTTTGCGTTAGGCTACTTAATAATAAATGCTTCAAAAAAAGTTATTTAACTTAAATAGTATATGCCTAAGATAATAGCTTAAAGAGATATTTAATAAATCTTTATCTGATAAATTTGCTACCTTTAAGCGGATAATTTAAGCTTTGTTTAATGATAAAAATAAAAGTTTAGCAAAAGACTTAAACCTTACTATTAAAAAACTCCCTGCTAATTACACTGCAGGCTAATATTAGACTTAGAGAACTAAGGTTTTAATAGCCTAGAAGGCAGCATTGAAAAAGCTAAATAGTTTAACTAACAAAGCTATTTACGCTTATAGCACTTTTAAGCTAACTGCCCAATGCTAATGGGATATTTACTGCTAAAGCAAAGCCTAAAGAGACAAAGAGCTTTGCAGCTAATATAAGTTTAAATAAAATAAGTTATAGAAGTACTTTTTTAAATTTTAAAAAAACTATAATAATTAAAGACTTGCAGTATTTAAGCAAATTAATAAACTTAGACAATATAAAGCTTAAATACTATAATGATTTTATAAGATTTTAAAAGCTTTAGAATTCTTTATAAAGCTATATTTAACTAATAAGCAATAAGCTTTAACCTTTTTTTATAAGCTTTGGCTATAGTTAAAAAGCAAGCTTATATGCATTTACGCTAATTAGAAAATGCTTATAAAGCAATAGGAAATAGTTAACTTTGCTGATAATTACTAATAGGCTATTTTAGAAAAGCTTTAAAAATAATATAAAACTAATCTTTTAAGCGATATATTATCTAAGGCGTTAAAACATCGCAAGGGAAATAAGCCTTCTAAGGATTCTAACTAACCTAAGGATGCATTACACTATAATTTTAACAATTTTCTATGATTTAAAAACAACTAAGGTTTTAAAGGCTAGGGTTAAGGCTTAAGAAAGAATTATATTAGTTATAGTAATCGCGGTAGTTATAGTAATTAAAGCTGTAGAAACCATTGTGGCGGATCTAACCCCAATGGAAAAAAGTTTTTACTAAATTAAATTATTAAAAGAAACAACAATAGCAAAAACTTGTTTAACAGCTAAAATAAAAGACTTTAATGCTACGTTTATAACTCTTTAAATTACTTTGCCAATATTTGCCTAAATAAAAAAGGGCAAGCTAATTAGATTACTTTTAAAAATAGCACTATAGGCACCTAGTAACAATTATAAAAGCTAAAAACCCCTATAATCCAAGACAAAGAAGATAATCTAGCTAAAGAGACACTTAAAACATTAGTCTTAGTAGCTATGATAATAACTATAAAAGCCTATGTTAAGATTTCTAAGTTATCACTAATCAAAGTAAAGGTTAACATAAACACTTAGTCTTTTATTAACTTTATTAATATTTTTTTTGTTAAAAAGCATAATTTAAGTAAAGCATCTTTATCTACCATTTCTTTTGTTAAGATTTCTTATATTTTTGTTAAAATATATGGCATATACTAGATTTTATTTATTATATTTGATTTTTATAAGAAATGTATTAAGCTTTAATAACTATATATAGCAATTAAACAAAAGCGATATAAGTTACCTTTTATCCTTAGGATGCTGGCTATTTAGAAAGGAAAAATAATCTTAGATAGTACAACTTAGCGATAGTATTAAAAAAACAATAGCCCTTAAATTAAGACTATATTAGCTTGCGCGTTTAAGAGAATAATAAAAAATTAAGCATTTTATTACATTATTATCATATCTTTTAAGAATAACTCTAAGCATATACTAAAAGAAGATAAAAATAGATAAAATATTAGAGAAATGCTTTAAGATAAAACTAAGAATAAATTATATAACTTAAAAAATTTATTAAAATGCTTATGCAAGTATGCATTAATATTTTTTAATTTAAATAAAGCTAAGGGATTACTTTTAAAACAATAGGCAAACTATGCTATTTTACTTTAGGAAAAAGTAACCCTTTTATATTTTTTTATCTAATAACTTTTTAAAAGAAAATTAGAAATTTTTTATAAGTATCTTAAGGAGTAGTTAGCTTATAGTAGAATCTGCCCTAGCTAAAGTTCTGCTAGCGCTCTTATTTTTTTTGCTTTTAAAAGCAATAGTAGACTAAAGCTATGTGTTGATTATTATAAACTTAATAAAGTTATTATTAAAAACTATTACTTTTTTCTGCTTATATTAAAAATCTTAGATTATCTCTTAGGATTTAAAGTATTTTTTAAGATTAATTTTACTAATGCTTATTATTAAATTTAGATTAAAAAGGGTAATAAGTAAAAGATAATGTTTTAAATATGCTATAGGCATTATAAGTATTTAGTTATATTATTTAGTTTAATAAATACTTTTGCAATATTTTAGAGTTATATTGCTAAGGTTTTTAGTAATTATATTAATGTTTTTATTATAATATACTTAGATAATATTCTTATTTTTTTGCTAGACAAAGAAACTTATTAAAAGTATCTCTAAATAATCGTAGATTAGCTAATGTAAAACGAACTCTATGCTAAATTATTAAAGTATTTCTTTTTTTAAAATAAAATAAAGTTTTTAAGATTTATTATCGATATCTAAAGTGTTTAAATAGACTCTTAGCGGGTTAAAACTATCTAAGACTAGCTAATACCTATAATATACTAAGATATCTAAAGTTTTATTAGATTTTGCAATTTTTATCAATGCTTTATCTATTGGTTCTTAAAGATTGCGCAGCTTTTAATAAGTATATTAAAAGGCATAAAGCAGGGCTAGAAACTTAGATTATTTAATTTAAAAGTGCCAAAGCATATGCTAGCTTTTAACGCTTTTCGCTAGCTTAAATTAGCTTTTTATACTGCTTTACTTTTGTATTATTTTAATCTAGGGAAACTTTGCCGATTATAGACTAACGCTTTTAGCCATGCTATTTTAAGCATTTTCTTTTAAGCATAGAAAGAGAATAATAAAATAATATAGCATTTAATTGCATTTTAGTTTAAAAAGCTAAGTAATGTAAAGAGTAGATAAAGGATGTATAACTAAGAAATGTTTGCTATTGTATTATTGTTTAAGTAATAGCGATATTATCTAGAAAAAGCTAGATTTTCTATCTTTATTCTTTTAAATTATCTTAACCTTAAAGGGTTTATAAAAGCTAAAAAACTAATAATAAAATAAATTTATTAGCTTATATACCTATTAAGGTTTGATTTTTAAATTAAACATATTCTAAGCAAGAAGAATCTAGCCGATACGCCGTCTTAGAGACTAGACTATATTGAAAAGCGTTTTCAACTGCTGCTAATAATTTTTGTAAACTTTTATTTTAAGGTTATTGCTTTTATTTAAGCTAGCATTATAATTTTAAAAAGTCTAAGGGTTAAAGATTAGTTAGACTTAGCTAGTTTATAATTGTATTTAATTGCATAAATATATAGCATTAGAGTATATAATAGCACCTAAGAGTGTAATTGAGCAAATATGTAAAACTTATTTAATAATTAGCTTAATTTTGTAAACCTAGCGCTAAATAGGAAATAATTGTTTTTAAGAGGCTTAGTAAGCATTGCAGCCGTTAGCCTTAACATATATGCTGCGTTGCTTTTCTTTTTACTAATAAAATTAATATAGATTAAATAAAAGCTAAATCTAAAGATTTAAAAAATTAGATGCACGCTTTTAAGCAACTACTCTAATATATTATTTTAAAAGTATAAGGTAAAGAATAAGCTTTTATACTATTGTTTGTGCGTATATATTTTTAAATAGCAGGCGCTGCGATAAAAAATCTTAAAAGTCTTTTATAATTTATTGCTAGGTAAATATTAAGGATTTTAATAAACTTTAGCTAATATTAGCCGCTTATTCTTTTAGAAAGAAATAAAAAGTAATATTAAGAAGTATATTATTAAGTGTTTAATATATTAATAAAGCTTTTTACGCCGCTATTGTTTATATAGTGAGTTAGCTAGCTTATTATAGCCGTTTAAGCTTATAGTTAAGCTATTAATAAATTTTATTACTGGTTTGCTAATAGTTTAGCATAATAATAAGTTGGTTAATATAATTTTTATAGTTATAGATTAATATAGCAAAATATTATTCTTTTTCCTAGTGCTAAGAGATATTAATGCTTATAAACTTGCTTAGCTATTTTATGCTAAAATTAAAATTAAGTATAGGCTGCTTAAGGGTATTATATTAAATAAAGGTTTGATTTTTACTAGCTAGTTTTAAAGAGCGTTAATAAATAAAAACATAGCTCTTAGATTTTTAACAGCGTTTTATCCTTAAATAAACAAATAAATAAAATAAATAAACTAAATGTTAAAGTATTATCTTTAATATTTTGTTAATAATCATTAAATAAACTAGGCTATATTATTGCTATTAGCATATTTTATAATAAATTTCGCTATTAGCTTAATAAATAATAAAGCATTATTTAAGGTATTGTACAAATTTCTCCCTTTATTTCTTTTTAAACTTAGTAAATTTAAAAAAGCATGCGATAAAAGCGCCGCTTACCTAATAAGGGTAGAGAGAATTCTAGTAGTTGATAATAGGCTAAAAAAATTATAATAGCTTTAGATATTGCTATAAAAGCATTAGACATAGGCAAATAAAGCGGTGATAAGGTATTATAATTGTAAATATTAGCTTATGTTTTTTAATATAAGATTATAAATACTACTATCTATAAAGAACCTTAAGCTTTAGAAACTTAAAAAACTTTAATTAAAATATATTAAACCCTTTAAGGTTATTAAGAAAATTGGTCGCTAGGCGTATTAGTTGATGCTGCTAAAAAAGTACTTTTGCAGGCATAATGTTTTTTATGTTAGCTTTTTAAAATTATAGAAGGAAAATTAAAAAGAGCTAATATAAAGGTTAGCAAATCTATTTAACCTTAAAGAGAACAATGTAGAATAGGAGATTAAAAAAGTTTATAATAAGATGATCTTAGATAATAATGTTTATTACTTAGTAAAGTAAAAAAGCTAGCTAAGTAAGTATAATGAATAAATCCTTAAAGATAACTTAGGAAATGCTAAATAAGCTGTTTAGCGGTATAAAAAGTTTAGAGAAAAACGTTGCTAGGCAAAAAAAAACTAGGCTAATAATTAAAACAAACTAGCCAAAATCACTTAAAAAAGTCAACTAAAAAAAAAAATTAATAACTTAAAAGGTTAAAAAACTATTTTATATTTGCAAGGGCATATTGGCCTAAATATTCTAATTAATATTATTAAATAGAATAAATTATAATAAAGATAGGTTATAATATTAGATATTTATTCTCTAAAACGCAATCTAGGATAGAATTCTGCTTATTTGCTAAAATAGAAAATATAATAATTTTAGCAAATCTAAAACTACTTATTTAAAATAATTGTAACAGCGCCACAATTATCGCTAAACTAAAAAAAACTTGCCTAAGCGCAAGATTTAAAAGTTTAAAGTTAAAATATATGCGTTTTAGCTTGTATTAATAATATCTTAGATTAATAATTTCTCTTAAGAAACTTAATTGCTAAACTTAAGGCAAGGCAAGGCGGCAATATTTTTGCAAGCGCTGCGTTAGTATATTTTAATAATGTTATTTTAGCCTATAAAACTCTCGCCAATAATTGCAAGGTTATTATTTATTATTTTATCGAGGCCTGTTTTACTTAGTTAAATATAAAATATAAATACTTATGAAATAAAAGTAATTTATTATGCTAGGCAGTAAAAGCATTGTAGAAATGTTTTTTAGCATAAGCAAGCGTTTTAGAAACTATATTAAGCTGTTGAAAGAAACTAATAATAATAGAAATTTATTATAAAGATTAGTTAATTAGCTAGCTTAGCTTAAAGATATAAGGAAAAAGTATTTATAATAAGTTTTTTTAATAATATTATAAGCTTATCGCCATTGTTAAAACTATTAAGGTTATTAACACTAGAAACGCGCTCTTAGTTAGCAGCACCGCCAACAAACTAAAGCGCATTTTAAATACTATTACTCTGCAAAGCATTAATAATATTATTATTGTTAAAAGCAGGCATATGCTTTAAATTGCGCTTATAAGCGGCTAAAATTTTATTAATACGCAAAGATATAATATTATTTATATAATTAACTATATAAAGGAAATAAGGATAAGGATAATAATAGAGATAAGATATATTTTACTTACCAAAGGCAAGGCTTTTAAAGTATTAAGCGAAGCTAGTCTTAAATAGCTTTTATCGCTATTAGTTAAGAAATTAACGCACCTTAAGGCGTTAGACAAGCTAATAAACTATGCAAAAGTTAAGATTATAGCTAAGCAAGGAAAAAAAAAGTAATAATATTTATTTTCTTTATTAGTTAAAACCTAAAAAGGGTTAAACGCAGGCTTAGATGCGTAACGAGGCATAATAGCAATTAGCAATTAATAATTAAAGATTAAAAGTAAGAAAAAAAACCAAATGCATGCAATAAAATAAACCAATAATTAAAAGCGGCGGGCAGATTAAAGTTGTTGTATAAAGAAAAAAGGTTGAGGTTGTAAGTTAATGCGTAGGATAGGTATGCGCTTTTATACCTAAACTATAAAAAGCTTAGACTATTTACCTTGCTGGCTACCGCCTACTAATTGCAACCGTTGCTATTATAAAAAAAGAAACAATAAAGCAATTTTACCGCATAGGCAGGCTATTATATGCCTTTAGATAATAAGCTATTAAAAAATTGGCTATTAAAAAATTTAAGCGAAAAGGTGTAAGGTTAAACGAACCTAAGAAGTTAAAAAGGCAACTAAGGTTGCAAAAAGGGGCTAGAACCCAAGCGATGGGTTAAGTGAAAAGTAACTAGTTAAAAAGCTGTAAAAAAGGCTACTAGCTTTATTATTAACTATTATTGCTATTATTACCATTCTTGCTTATTTTAGCTTAAAGATTGTAAAAAAAGCGTTTGAGGGCAAACGCTACTAGGAAAGAAACAATTATTACGAC
The DNA here is from genome assembly GCA_026120015.1 of Dendrostoma leiphaemia. Taxonomy (NCBI): domain Eukaryota; kingdom Fungi; phylum Ascomycota; class Sordariomycetes; order Diaporthales; family Erythrogloeaceae; genus Dendrostoma; species Dendrostoma leiphaemia. The sequence continues at coordinate 56,803 of JALRMF010000234.1, forward strand.
CAAAGCCAAAGAGGTCTAGTTATAAAGTGCAGAGCTAAGGTTTGCCAAGGCTTTATAAAGACCCTTTAGCAAAGCCATACAAAGGCTGGCACTTCCTCTTTTCTCTTTAAAATTCAATTTCATACAGCAGCTACACCTAAGCAATCAATCCTTCCTTCTTCTATAACTAGTGTGGTTATCTTGCCTAGTAATCCTTTGTATCTAACATTGTTAGATTGCGTTGCTCTTATTTCATCGAACGCTTTAGCCTTTTAGTATAGGCTATAGTCTGCCTTAAGCATCTCTAAGGTTTATTAGACCTCTTTATTATTACATGCCAGCACCTCTTATGCCCTTTGCATAAATCGCAGCTTAAACTTAACTTATAAATAAAGCTGTTGCAGCTTAGAGTATACTCTTAGCTCGTTTTATCCCATCGCATAAGTTTTACTATAGTTAGTTTATATAAGGGTATAATTATTTCTAAGCGGCGCGTAGTCGGAACTACTAGCGCGTTTTATACAGACTCTTAGATTTATCTATGTTTGGGCCTTTAGCGCCTTATTAAACTTAATAGGCATCTTGTTCCGTTTAGAGAGTAAGAAAGCTAACGTTTAGTTAGTTAGGACTTGCGACCTACAGGCGATCGTTGTGCTAAATAGGTACTATCTATTGTATTATATGCTTACAAAACTCCTTTTGCCTATATAAGTAACTAAATAGATTAATATTATTTTAACAGCGGCCTTTCTTATAGTAAATAGCTCTTAGCTGTAAGGAGGCTGGTGTTATTGGTTGGGTTTTGTAACCTACCTCTAGGGCTTTGTTTAGGGTATCTTGTTACATTTGCAGCTACACCTTCTCTAGAGCACTGGATAGGATGGGCTATTTATGATGGCCCTAATGTAAGGTATTTGTTTATTATCTAACTTGTTTATCTAATTAGTAGGCTTAAGGAGTGGGCGGGCTAGGACTAATCTAAGGCATGCCTAGGTAATTTGTCGTAAGTACAAATCTTCACTTGACTACTATAACGTTAGCGTTAATGGGGGCAACAAATGCAACCTAAACAAGTGCTTTAGAGGTGCTGGCCAGCGTCTAGAGGGCTGTGAATATTCAGCGTACACCTGCCACAACATTCGGAACGTAAGGAGGAAGTGCAAGAAGAAACTCTAATCTAATTCGCAAGTCTCTACAATACAGTTGAATCGTACTCTATTCCACACATGCCTAGCAGCCACAAAAAAGCATTCCATCCCTCGCGCCTCTAGTCTTTACGAAGACAAGGGCGGCTTGGAGGAGTTGATCGTCTTGAGAGCGTATGGTTTGGAGATTAACCAACATCTTTAAATTGACGAGCACCACCCATTTCCCGCTGAGGTCCAGCAGAGTATCTAAGATCCGCAGGCCCCGAAGGTCACCAGGGACAAAGTCTAGTAATGCTAAGGACGCATACTGAACAGCGTCGACGTTATACGTTGAGGCAAAGAGGCGGTCCCACTGCTGGAACAAACGGCAGAAATCGTAAAATGCATCGGTGTCCGCCTTCTACACCTTGGCGACATCCCATACAAGGGGGCCGAATTCGATATAGAAGCAAGGGTAGCTATCGTGCACTTCGATACCCTTCACCTCCCACGACAATCTATCCCTACAACCTAAGACGTTGTAAGCATATAATCCGTGCACTACGACTTCGATACTAACCCGTGTTGCCAGGACCTGCATCCAACAGTGGCGAATCTATGGACGGCAGACCAGCAAGTGTCTCAAATGCATGATACTAAGACGGAGTCTGAGCTCTGGTGTGTGTCTCTGAGCAGGCTGACTCTGAGAACATGGTTGATGTGGGTGATGGGGATCAGGCTTGCTCGGCTGGAGATGGGGGCCGGCCCTAGCAGCCCTAGTCAAAGGCTAATGGGGAGTATCCCTAGTCAGAGAAAGACGGCGTGGGCATGGCTGTGAGTTGGTGATAGCAAAGAGGATTGAGCTTTGTCATGGAAGTGATTCGAGTGGAAGAAGGAGATGATACAATTTTATACCTTATACAGCGGGCAAACAAGCTCAGCAGCGCACTGCAGGCCACAGAATAGGCCGCGAATCCCAAATTCGGGCCATCGAGATGTCCCGGTGCCCTTTGTCCAACTACTTCCTTTCGACAGACTTCGTGACGACCAAAACCATCGTAGTAAGCCCTCCACCAGTGGAATCTGTCACCACGCCCTCCCAGGCGGCCAAGTTGGCCCGGGGCCAAGTTGGGCTAGGCCAAGTTGGAGCTCAAATTACGACCATCCTAGATTCTCAAGGGCCAACGGACTCATGCGCAGGCGGGGCATGTTACATTGGCTAATCAAGATTATGCCGAGTCAAGTGGAAAAAGTCGCTGCTAAAACGAGAACGAGGCTACTTTGTTATGACCCACGACGGTTGGGACAGATTAGCATGCAGAAAGGGTTGCAGGAAAAAGAACCTTCGCCGCCGCAATTCTCATACTCTGCTTATATAGACAAACTACTTATTCTATTAGACTAAAATAAGTCAGCAGCAGTTATATAATCTTTAGATTATTAGGATTATAGGTAACTTAGCAATAATTTAAATAGGCTAGATTATTAGATTATTAAGATTATAGCTGTAAGCTAAATAAGCCAAATAATCTAAGACTAAAGAGCTAAATATATATTTAGATATATTTCCTACTATTAGATAGATTTAAGAGATAGCTTTTTAATTATTAATCTAAGTATTTACTTTTAAGTAGCTTTATTGCTAGTGATTATTTGCTAAATATAAAATAATAGTGTTTTTATACTATAATTAGTATACTTTTTTAACTATCTCTGCTAATATAAACCCTTTAGTACTCTAGAAACCTATAAGACTTAGCAATAATTATTATATTTTAATAACTTTTGTTTAAAATAGCTTAATATAACATATATATATAGCGAGCGAGACACGACAGCAAGCAAGACACTTTTTCCACTACCCACCACTTTAATCAACCAAAACTCTACAATAACGCATTAAATTAATTAAAACTACTTAGAATAATTGTTGCTATCTATTTCTTTAACCTTTAGATAAGTTTGCGCATTATAGCCTATTTTGCAACAAATGCTATATTATTGCATACTTATCTGCCTTTGTTTTAATAGACTATTATTTTTACTTTCCTCCCCTAATTTCTTATTAACTATGCTTTTCTTAGCCAAGACCTTTTATACATTAAGTATAGAAATATCTCCTCTATCTTAGACCTAGGTTCTTTTTGCCCTTTAACGCTTACTTAATGTTAGATTTGCTTTGCAAAAGATATAAACTTCTGCGTTTATAAAAGTAACCTAGTATATAATTGCTTATATAGCTTTAAAAAGCTGGTTAATTATCTAATAAAGTAATAATAGAGAGCTATTCTAATAGGTAGCAATTTAATTTTTAATAAAATTAGATTGCAAAATAGCTTTTATTAGGTTATATAGCATTTAGAAAGTCTAAGATGCAGGTAGCTTAAAAGATATTTATAGGGGTAATAGCAATAATAACCTAATATCTAGCTATAAAATAATAGCTTTTAAATCTAAGAAAATAAGCCTAGCCCCTCTAAAGCTTCCTTAAATATTTTTTAAAATTATTATAGCAAGAAAAGCTTATTTAAAAGCCTATAAAAACTTAACCTTAGTAATATAGTTAATATAGCCCTTAATAAAAACATTAAGTTAGTTGCTATATTTTAACTTTAAAAAATTAAAACAATCTATATTAAAAAGTTAGGTAAAATAAAACAAGTGCAAAGGTAGGCAAAGTATAATAATATTATATTCTTTATAGTAAACCTTAAATTTAGCGTTAACGTAGCTTTTATAACTATTAAGGATAAGCAATTAAAATCTCTCTTTTATTTATAACTTAGAATATTTATTAAAGTGTTTTAGCTATTTAAAGCTTATTTAATTATCTATTAACCTATTTATAATTATTTAAACTATTTAGTTGCATAAAAGGCTAGCTTATATATACTAATTAGCAAGGTAATAATAGCCTTAAAATATTAAATATAGCAGTAATATATACCTATTATTACTAATATAAATAATTGCTATCGCCTATTCTCTATTGCTAAACTATATTAATTTTGGTTTTCTAACGCAATCAGCGCATATAATCACTATAGTTAGTTAAATTGCGCCTATTATAAAGCTAATTTTGTTAAAGTTATAGGTATTGCAGTCTTAAATCCCATATTTCGCCTTTATATTCTTAATTAATTAAAACTAATCTCTAATAATTATTAAATCTTTGCAATAAGCTTTTTAATAGTTATAAGCATAGTTTACGCATATCTTAAGTTTTAGTTATTATGCAACAAAATATTAAGCCTAGCATATCCTAATATATCTTCTACTATGCACTGCAAGCAGTAAATCAGCTATCTTAGTTACATTAGCAAGCTAAAGCAAAAACCTTTAGGCATTTTAATTAAAAATATACTTAACAATCAATGCCTCTTTAAGTAAAGTTAAAAGCTGGCTATTTAGTAAAATTACAGTCTAAGGTTATCGTTTATTAAGTTAGTAGCTTAATATTGCAAGAGAAATATTATAAAGCTTAAAAGCGCATCTTTGACTTATTTTTTTTAATAAACAGACTGCGTTGCAGGCAAAGATAATGCAACCTTTAAGAGTAGTAAATTCCATTGTTGTTAGAGAAGAAATAACGCGTCAAATGTAGTGTGTTGCGTTTTTGGAAAAAGTGTCTTACTCGCTGTTGTATCTCACTCGCTATATATACACGTTATACTAACTAAATAATATAAAAATATAATAGCTTTTTAAACTTTTACTTTATCTAATATTAAAAATAATAGTAACTTTACTATAGCTTAGATAATTAAGTAGGTTAGCTACCTTAGTTAGAAAATCGCCTGCCTTTAAGCTATTAAAAAAAGCAAATCCTATAAGATAAATAAACTAAAACTCTACAATAGCACTAAAGAAACTTTTTAAGGCTTTTTTACTTATAATTGTGCCTAATGGAATTCTCCCCAGAGGGGATCCGGAGGGAGCTTGCAACCGGAGGTTGGGGCGGCACCTGCACGCTTATCGATTGGCCAGGTGCTAAAAGTCTCTATAAAAAGCTCATATCCGGTTCGTCAAATTAAAGTCTCGGTTCGTTAGATTACAAATTTCGGGCAGGAACGTCCGTACTTACTGCCTGCCGCTGCGATAAGTAGCTTGGCCAATAAAATGCGCCCCCTCCACGTCACACTCCTCATGTAAGTGGAGGGGAAAGACAGCATGATTGTGGACTTCCTTCACGATCTGATGGATCAAAATCGACGATGAGCAATTACGAGCAACGATGAGCAACGATCAAAAGTCCCAACGGTCATGAAACCGATGTTGGTGTCTAGGTAAGAAGCTAAGTGCCCGCATGCAGACCATGCCGGGGGCTAAGTGATGCCATCTGGTGGCTTGGTTATAACTACTACTACAGATCCCAACACAGCCAAGAGATATGGCCACGAGCTTGGGACTGATTCGATCCTTTTTTGTGGCCACAATGCAAGAGTCGAGGCCATCACTTGTGGTTTGATTTTGTGACCCGTCTCTGCACGTCACTACTTAAGTATGTGCTTAAGCAATATGCTAATTCGTCTATATAGTACTAAACCAAGTGAAGCACTTAGATGGGTGGTTGGGCATATGAACATTTCAACGTAAGCACGTTTGTTTGACGATCTCGTTTATAGTCTTTAGTCTGTGATCGTTTCTGCTAGAATGTTGCTATAAGTTAGCTGACTAATAAAGCAAATAAACTAAGGAAGTCTAGGCCGGAAACCTAAGCTAATTGTCTAGAGGCGAGTAGTTAAGCTTAGGAACGGCTTATTAAATACGCCTAAAAAGAAAACAAGTCTTGTGATTCCTATATTCCTAGCGATAGGGTAGATCTTATTCTATTGCAAAGAGGAGAGAAAAGAGGCAATTTGGGACAGCAAAGTCTTTTATTAAGTGCAGGAGAAGGTTGCTATCTAAGATCACCTGTCCCTCGTTGGTCTTGTTTTTATTAGGCAGCTGAGGTCTAATCTTGCTGTCTAGATTTGTGTCTAGCACTGTCTGTGGAAGTTATAATAAAACCTGAGTCATGGCTCTAGAGGGCTAAGGAGGGCTAGGGGGGCAGAGAGGGCTAGAAAGGGCTAGAGAGGGCACTAGAGAGGGCACTAGAGAGGGCACCAGAGAGGGCACCAGAGAGGGCACCAGAGAGGGCACCAGAGAGGGCACTAGAGAGGGCACTAGAGAGGGCACCAGAGAGGGCACTAGAGAGGGCACCAGAGAGGGCCAGAGAGGCGGCTCATTTCTGCCTACAGCAGCCTTATCCTAATAGCCTTGCCAACTTAGCTGCTCTATTAAAATTGCAATATATAAGTTAGCTTTAGAGCTCTTTTGTCCTAGAACTCATGTCTGATATAGACAACTGGTTTTTTCCTTTCCTTTCTTTGTCGAGAGTAGTCACTGAAAAATCATGGCCTCCTTTAATCTATTTGCAAGCTTTTCTATAGGCACACCTAACTCCAGCGATGGTGATATCTCCGGGATTACGACGCTTTTGGGTCCATCTATTCTTAGTTATAGTAAAACATTGATTCTAGACTTGAGCGACAGGGAGATTGTATTCACTGACTTGAGTAAAGTGGACTATGTAAGAGATGATGCTGAAAGTTAAAAAGAACTTCTGTTCTAAAACTAGGAATACACCTTAAATTGCGATGCATGGTGAGTGTAATCTGTCAAGTTGTATACAGAAATCTTAACGCTAACAATACACAGGCATTCCGTAGACTTAGTCTACTTAACCTCGATAGTAGAGTAGTAAGCTAGTCGCTTCCAGTGGCTTTTATTCGAAAGTCCCTAGGCTTATTTATAGAAGATGGCGCCAGTACTTACACTTTTATAGAGGTATTTTACATAAAGCGCCTCTTTTACATAACTTTAGAGCGAAGGTCCTTAAGATCGGATGTAGTCTAGGGTTGTGGAGCAGGTATGTTATCGGTTCTTCTGATCTCCAAACGTTTTATCTACATCTGGGGATTATGTTTATAACATGTCAGGCAATATGCTTTTTACTACCCAGGAGCACATGTTTTGGGGATCGACCCAGAGCCCATCGACCATGCTTTAGTGGTCCCTTTGGGACAGTTTACCAACTGCACGCTGCGGAGAGACGACTTCCTTCGCTGGCACAGGGCTTTCAGCACATAAGAATTTGACTTTGTCCGGGCCTCCAGGATGAACGGTCGTTTACACAGCTGGGAAGCTTTCTTGCATGAAGCACGTCGCGTCTTGAAGCTAGGTGGGTTCTTGGAGGTCTGCGACATCTCGCGGCATCATGCCATGCACGAAGACCATCCGTGGAAATCTGTCCCAATGGTCTTCCAGAGTGCTAGTAAACTACTCCATAAGCCCTTTATAAACGGTAGACAGGTTAGGGAGCTATTGGAGCGTATTGGCTTTATTAATGTTACAGAGGAGAGGAAACGCATCTTGATTAATGACCAGACTCAACTTGGCCAGAGCATCATCGAGACGCTTCTACAGGATGTAGAAGTAATGCAGCAAATTTTGAACCCTCTTAATTACGAGCATGCGAAACGACACGTGGAAATGCTGCAGAGCGAAACCAGGTTTTTAAGCTTAGAATAGGAGAACGGATATTTGCAGCGCTGTTTTCGGATATTTAAGCGCAAGTGGGCCTGTCTGGGTCCGTTCATCGCTAGCGCATCTCTGAATCAGCCCCACTATCTGCAACCCGGCCAAAATTGCAATAATATAAATATGGCGCATATGTCACAGCAATGATAGCTTTTATTTAGTTAATTATAGTTAATTACATTTTTTATATCCTTATCCTCTTTTTATATTGCAAGCTTTTTATAAAGCCTATTATTTAGGTAATAATGCTACCTAAATATAGTCTTTTATTATTTTCTTTATAATTATAACTGCTGCTAGTTTATTAATAGTTTCTTTAGCTAGCGCTTTGCTAGGCTTAAGCCTCTTAGTCAACGGCTTAGCTAATAGCCCGCTAAACTTCGTTTAATAAACTCTCTTTTTTGTACTATTAGCAGCCTTATAGGCGACAATTGCCTCGTCGTCCTCGTTGGCGACAACGGGTTGCAACGCAGCTATAAGCGCCTCGTCTTTCCTCGCCTAGCGCGTAGCAACGACGTCCTCTTAGTTTAGTAAGACAAGGGTATCACAATTGTGCTTAAAGCTAGAAAGCACTTGTTAAACTAACGTAAACTTGCGAAGAAGATTAATTATATTAGTTAATTAAAGGGGTAGGCGGTTACGTAGGTGGTAGGGTTGCAAGGGTGCAACGTGTAAACTCTTATCTAATCAAAGGGCGGCGTTTAATTGGCTGCAGCGGTTACGCTAGTGAACTTGCGCTTAAATATCCGAAAACAGCGCTGCAAATATCCGTTCTCTAGAATAGTGAGTTAAAGTTTACCTAGGTACTCTCTTTTTTCTACACGATTACCCAACTAACTATCGCTAGTATTACCATCTGGGGTCAAATGCCCTAGCGGAGGCTTGTTATTGTAGACTGGGTACCTAGGCAGTTCTATAAATCTACACAAAGTCTATAGACCTTGTTGTATCTTTTGCGTGAACGGTGACTGTTCAAGGCCTGGCTCTTTAATAATGCGGCGCCCTCTTTCTGCATCGACACGCGATCGAGGTCTCCTGGATTTGGATTAGCCAAGAAGCTAGATACCGTACGCTATAAAAGGACACACCGCCGTTCAAGGCTACGTTGCAAGAGTCTCGGCCGCCAAGCTTTGAAAGCGGCGCCAGTGAGCGTTCTTTTGCCCGAGTAGGAGAGCGAGATTATTAGCGGGCTTTCTGTAGACTCCGTTTTGTTGTTGACGCCAACTGGCGAGGTTTTCGACGCTTGGCTGCTTGCAGGGTTTCTTTCGTCTGAGGATCCGCCTTCTGCCTGTGTGCTGGTCCCTGGGTACGGGCTGCGATGCGGCTGCTGCGACGGACGTGTTGATTGCTTTTAGAGTTGATGGACACCATTGTTGATACCAGCGTGGTTTCGCTGCGAGGGCTTGCGGTGGCCTTGCTCACGTCATCTGCCATTGTTTGTCTACCATATAAATTGGCGCAAGGCTTGTTGTAAGCATGACAAAACCTTTTTGGCTTCCGGGCGCGCTCATTACTGTCTTCTTCATCACCAACGCTGGTGGCTGATGACGATTGCCTTCTCTTGCGCGTCTGAATTGGAGCCGTGCTCATCTTGCTTGTAGACAAATGGTTGGTATCATGGGATTGCTGTGATGGTGACCCTGGGGAGGGCGGTGGCAGGATGGACGATTTCGATGGTCTGTTGTGGGTGAAGAGGGAGAAATAGCGGTTGAGAGTATCGAAGGAGAACTCGCGCGAAAAGTAAAGAAAAGCAGCCCATCGCTCGTCAACAGATGCCTCGTCGCCCTTAAGAGAAGGTGGCCAAGAGGCGATGCGCAAGCTTACTGCGTCCCAACATTGTCGTAGCTCTTCAACCCGCTGGTCTCGACGTTGCTTTAGTAATACGTGGAACTCGCTCAGAGTGGAGGCTGTTGAGCAGAGCTCGGAAACATCGTGATGGAAGGCGATAGGCTCCTGGATGGGGATAGGAACTGTATTAAACTGGTCGTAGAGATTGCCGAAAAGATCGTCGAGAGGAAGATTGAACTTCCAAGATGGCCAGTTCCATTGTGGATCAAAATAGTCCACACCTGTAGGTCGAGTATCCATGTTGTTGAATTGCTGATCGAATGCTCATGTGCAGTGGCAGTGGTATAGTCCAAGGGGGAGGAGTGGGTGTCCGAACGTTATTTGACGACATGTGGTGGGCACTGGCCTGCCCTGCCTGCCCCGTATGTCAAATGACGCTAGGATGCTAGCGCTAGAGCTTAATCAGCAGATTGCGCCCCTGCGGTTATTAGATATGCGTAGCGTGTCGCGTCGCAGTGCGGTGCTCCATAATCGTATCTATGTGCAAGTGCTGGTGGCACTGTGTATTATGGTCCAGGAGGAGCGACCAGTGTGTTTACGGGTACTTAAACTTAGCTTAGCCCAGACGGGCAACCTTTTTGGCTTTTAGAGAGAATAGTAATTTTATCTCCAGTTCCAAGGTTGGCTGGTCCAACAAATTATCCACTTATTTCAGTATCTATGGTTACTTTTAAAGCATATAACAAGTATAAGTCTGGCCGGCCTTTTGACAGCAAGGGCGCAGGTACTAAGTGGTAACAATCCTTGCATACGACAGCTTGGCCAGTGCTGCCAGATGTAGCGCATAAACCCCTCTTAGAGACTAAACTTACCCGCCTGCACACATTGCATTCCCTCAAGCTGGCCGAGAACCAATCAACCATTGGGCGGATGAAGCGCTGAGAAATTGGAGCATTCGTGGCTGGTATGCCGGCCAATGTATATGTTGTGGGCCCCCGCCTGCCTGGCTTGCTAGGCATTCTCCCGTGGCACCATGGTCGGTCGGTTTCTATCCGTCAATTGCTACCTAGGTTGCGATGGCTTCATTCACGGGTAGTCAAAGCACCCAGCCCTTCTCAGACGTTGCCAATTTACAGCAGCTCATTTTGGATCTCCCACGAACGATTGACCTGTCCTTTGTCCGCATTTTCGCAAGATGCTGCTCGAACAAGCGTTATTTGTTCATGTCCACATATCCAGACAGGGCACAGGCGGCTAACCTGGGTCATGGAATCCTAGGAGTATCTCAGTCGACAAGATCCACGGGGTGCGACATCCAAATTCCATCGAATGATGATCACATCTTGGGTGCCTATCTTCGGCTTTTCTTCGACCCTGCCCAAGACAGCATCACCGCATAGAACGTGTCTAGTGTAAGTGGTTGGGGTGCTACAACTGTGACGCTGTAGTCTGCCAGCTGGCCCGCAAACTCGTGCCAGCTTACACCCGGTTAGTATACGGACCTGGAGCCGGGCGCTTGGACTATGAGCACTTGCCCGCCCGCAGGAACCTATGGCCTGCCAGAAGACTTGGCGGATCTTAATCTCTGACCGTGTCTCTTGAGTGCATCGTTATTGGATGCTGCGCTAGGCTCGGCTGACCGCGCCGGCTCAAAGAGATCTAAAGACAAAGACATAACATCACTAAAGAAGCAGAAGACCGCTACTGGAAAGCGTTAGATACTTGCATCAACAGCGACGCATCGCCTCATCCAGCTATCAAACGGCGAAAAGATCTAAGTAGAAGGCCAGCATCGCGATGACAACTATTAGCTTACCCGAGAAAGGCACCTTACAACGACCAGATTAGCTGTCCTTTATACGGCTCGATATTCCCAACGGCCAGCCTAGATCATTCTTGCAAAGGCGCTCAAAATTAGCAAAAGCGCTCGCTCGACAGCCAAGCAATGGCACCGGGAGGTATCAGCCCACGGGGGTATTGGTAAACACGCAAGTTATAACCACACAGCAAGCTCTCAAGTGCTCATAAACAACGCTGACCAGTACATATAGCCCAGTATTGCAACCCTGTTCGGCTCTGATGCTCGTTACTTTACGCTTTATATGGAACTCGTCGACTCTCCATCCCTAATGCATGCCCGAGATACGTCTAAGAAATGCACCTGTCCCAATGCCGCATTTACGATTCTCTTGGATCTCGCAAGCGCCCTTCAATTCATATATGCTGCCAGTGTTATCCACAACGATATCAAGCCGGCGAACATTATCTACCATAATACGCGCAGCGCCATATTAATTGATTTTAGTTTAAGGGGACCGGCGACCAAGACAGTTCATAGTGGTACACCTTAGTACTTACCGCCGGAGTATCTAACTAAGAAGAGGCGAGGCCCTCCGTCAGACGTATTCGCCCTGGGCGTCACTCTGCTGTGAGTCCTGGGAAAGTGTGAGCTGCTAAATAAACTAGAGTTATGGCAGATTTGTAACATTCATCAAGGCCGGAGTAAAGCCCAAGCACAAGCGCAATATGCGATGGCCACCTGGCTAGCACAAGTGGAGGAAATTCAAACTATGCTGTCTAAATCTCAAAAGAGCTTTGAAAATATTCTGCGTCGTATGCTACGTGTAAATAATCGGGTCACGGCCAAAGATATACTTAAAAATCTTAAGTTGGTTGTGCTTTGAGTTTCTGATCTTCACACCAAGCATACACAAAAAAATCAAAGCAGCTGTTTTAAGGTCAAACTTCTCTTCCAAGGCTTATATACATCGTCATTTAGCAAAGGCTCTACACTCATTATCTGCCAAACACAGCTTAACTAGCCTACTTTAAACCTTCTTATTGTCATTTCAAAATCCCAGATAGCCCACACATGCATGCTTCTTCTCCACGAGACGCTCGCTACGTTCTTTCTAAAGTATGTGCATAATGACGCTGTGGCATGATTTCCACCTATGCTACAGCGCAAAGGAGAATGGCGTATTATCAGGCACAACGTCTCACTACCGACTGCCTAACCCCTAAAAAGCCTTCCCAAGGCCTAGCGCCGCCCCAAGCGGCTGCAATTCCATCACTGCCATCATTGGCAAAAAATTCCAGTCGCTCACATTCCGCGGTGAGTCTATTCAGCTGGTCCAAGGTCCAATACCATACGCACCCTGCTCAATACTTCCAGGTATTCTTTAGCCAAAAAGTCTTTCAGTAACCATGTTGCCTGTTCGTCTCTCTCCAGCCTTTTCACAATTATCAAAATTCTCGTGCATGCCTCTGGCTCGTTCTCCACCTCCTCGTTCAATTTAACAAGCTTCGCCCATCGGCGCAGAGGTGTTTCCCAACACGCCTTTACAAACCCATACTTTCAGGACTCGATGTAGCACCGTGGAAGAAGTCTCTCCACAGAGTCGAAAGTCGGAAGGTGGTTCTCGTCGCCGAGACATAGCAAAGGTAGAATGTTCTCGAAACAATCTAGTAAGCTCGCATAGACCTCTTGGTTTGAGAGAGTTTAATAATGCATAGTAGATCTTATTAAGCTCAAGAGGTTGCGCTAAGGGGGTAAGTATTAAATAATCACACAAAAAAGGTTTCGCAAAGAAAGAACCCAAGTCAATCCCACATAGAGCACAAGCAAGTCTTTATACCCAAGTATTATAGGCACACATAATCATCATCAAGGGATACATCAGCCGGCGATGTCCAATAAAGGCAGCCCTGTATGCATTGTAACTAGGTGAGATCATCATTTTCAAAAGGCATAGGAAGTATAGCAAGGAGGTGGCAATGCCCAACAAACGCTATCTTAATAAGATCACGCCTCGTAGTTGCAGGAGGCACAGGAAGTGTAACAAAAAGGTAGCAATGTCCAACAGACACAAACTCAATAAGATCATGCCTTGCTATTTCAAGAGGCACAGGAAGCATATAAATAAAACAGAGTAGATCATACGTTTGCGTCACATCAGTCGTCATGTGCCATCCATAGAGACACCGTGGCCACTGACAGATGCAATTCGCGGTAAATACGGCCATCTGTAAGGTCTCGCTGATTCTAGCAGGGGCCTATCCATCTGCTCGGCAATTATATGATTGGCAAACACGAAGAAATCAAGATCTCCTTCCCTCGGCGGCTGCATGTGTCTGTCTCAGCAAGTATATGATTAATAAACATAAAGGAATTGTGCTTTCAAAGATCTTGTCCCTGGTTCCAACGCTCAGGGCTTATGACCAGGCAGTTTCTTCTGCAGCCGCCGGCGCACCGAATAGGCATATGAAAGCCCAACCATGCGGTGAACCGGGCCAGATGAGGACGTGCTATGCGTCTTACGCAGCTACATATATTTGCCTCGTCATCCCTACAGTCGCTTTCTCTAAGTCTTTGCCGTTGTATGCAAATGGCATGCTACCTCTTTCAACATTCACAATGGTAAGCGTCGTTGCCAACTATTCACCCGCGGTAAATGAGCAGGCTACAAGCTGATACCTAGATATCCTTGAAACAAAAGCAAGGTTCAATATGGCCCCAAATTGCCCTAAAGCTGCTAAAAGATGCATAAAAAACACAGTGCATTCCAGAACAATCCTGATCGGATCTTTGATAATAGCTCGTCAGATTAAGGCCACTCTAGAGATAACAATTCCAACACGTCTTTCGCGCCAGTAAAAAAGCTTTGTCTATTTGCTAAGAGCAAAAGCATTACCTTAAGAAATAGCGCCAATGCTAATATGTCTAAACAAGGTTATATAGATGGATTATGATATTGATATTCTTGGGCAGACAAGCATTTCATGCTGGGCTTAGTACTTCTGGCAAGAGTCATAATATAAGACTGTTCGCTACCTATGTAGGTATTAGCATAGCTGGCTTGACCGGTACGATTACATGGCAATAGCAGTCAGCAACATATTTATAGTTTGCAGCATCGTATAATCTTGCCCTCTTCTCTACTACTGCCGAGGCCTTTGCCTAAATTGCTAGGCCTTCCGTAGAAATAGGACTAATTAGTTTCTACTATATGCGTGCCGTTGAAACAGACATCTACAATTTAGAATATTGCCTATAGAGCGGCCAAAATGTCTGGAGGATTACCGCTGGGAGCTAAGTCTCAATATATGTTAAGCCCAAATCTTCCAGTCGCAGCCTGGATTCTTTACTAGAAACTACCTTACTCATTTTGCCTTGCTCGCCAAAGGTAGAATACCTCATCAAGTGACTATAACAAAATCCATAGGAAGACATCGATGTTAACGCTTAGTCCTGTCTTTGCTTATGTCATCTTCTCCAGCCATCGCCGATTTAGTCCATACTATAGTGGCAGCGCTCGGATTCAACAAGAGCAGGAACATAGGCAAAGGCCCCCTGCCCTATCTAAGAACATTAAAAACCTCGAGCCTGCCAGCTCATGATTTCTAACCGTACCTTCACCCTCGTCACATGCGGGTATTTTGTTATCCATTTTCAATAGATTAGATTTCATATATGCAATAACAGTAACATTTATTACAGAGAACCTAGCTGCCTCTACAAACGAGTCTGCACATCGTTACACTTTAAGAGGTGAGTACACCACCGACCGCGTAAACGGCCTCAAACAATGCAAATAATGCCAGGTTTAGCCCCAAAACGTCGACTATCAACCCATTGTATTTGAGAGATAGACTCTGTACTATACAGCGCACATTTGGCTAGAGTAAGTATCTGTGCCTGGGATATATAGCGGTCTAAGTGCATCTTGTCTGATTATTCTTCCAAAGATAATTGACTGCGTAAGAGAGCACATCTTGTAGCGCCTATAAAGCAGTAGGCAAAATGCCATCACTTTCTTCCTCGTCCCATAATCCATTGCTACCTTCGATATCAGAGCCGTTTTTGCCCGCTAATCAAATCACTAGAGCAAAGCACGCCTCTACGACCAGGCTCCGGCTTGACCTAAGGGGCTCCAGAATCGGCATCGTAATCAAGCTCGCCTGCTGAGTCGCAACCATAGTGTGGCCTTTGGGTTCGTGCCTTCATCCAAGAGGAATTAGGCTAGTCAGTCTTGTCACCACAGCGAGTTCAGTATAAGCGTCCACAGCGCTGTTCCATAGAGCAAATTTAAGATATCACGCACGTCGCACTGCGATAAAGGCACCCGCCAACTCAAGAAACAATCGTAGCTTACCCATCTTAGGATTCTAAGAAGCAAGTTTTCATAATTTGGGAAAAGGCCAAATATATCTTTCTATGGTGGCTATGCAGGTCTGCTATTCCTGCAATTTGGGCAAAAGCCGTCCCTGAAAACATAAATAAGTCAGTACATGCTTAAATGTCAAGCAAAAGCATAAAAGGCGTACTTCTCAACAAACTCATCGTTGTCGTAAACACCATCATATAGAGGCTTCGGGCAATACCAATTCAGTTCCCCAGGCCTTTTGCCCTCGTTCTCATGCGCACAGTCCTCACATAGCCAAGGTCAATACTTAACATGCCAGCAACCTCGGAGACCCAACCACAAGTACTACAGCTTTAGTAAGCAGTGCCCAGTTTATACAAGAGTAATGTACATACTTTAATCCAATAACACATTGCAAGAGGTAGCTTCAACAGGGAAATCGGCAGTAACGCCGTAGAAAACAAGCTCGGGTAGACTCGAACGCCTTTGTTGGATCCTCGAGATTAAAGCATGCGGCAAAGAGCCTAAAAGCATTCCTAGTTCGATATATTGACCATTACGTACCTAGTCTAGTAGTTCCTAACACCGCACTCATATCCGCTGCGACATATGATGACAACCAGACCCCGGTGTGAGTCTATTCGGACCACCCCTGTTTTTGCATCTTTGCGCTAACGTCCAGATAGAAAGAACCCAAGTACAATGGGGAGTCTATATCCTTGTCTTACGCATTCAAGCCAAAGTCCCAAGAACTAGGTCCCCACTAACATCGTCCGTGAATATTGGTACTGCAAGGCTCTGATGGGGATGGGAGTCCGGACACCAACGGAGCCGCTCAACTATCAGGTCTCGCTGTTGCACCAGGGTGTTTGGCTAGGACGCCCGCAGGAAAGATCTAAAGGGCAAACGCCGACGGCTTGATGGCTGTAGCTGAAGCGGGCACTCCGGAGAGAGCGACGAGCAAGGGGATTCGCGTTTGCCCTAGGCCCCATATAACGTGCCTCCTAAAGCACGCATTCTCGGTTGGGCAGACATCATTGGCTAGGTTGAAAGTAAGACGCCACCGTGCAAATCGGCACCTCTGGGTCGGTCAATGTACCATCAGGCGCTATGCATATATCGAGATATTATCTAATAATCATACCTGCTAGAAGAAATCCGCAATCTCACGAATAGATAATTACTTTGATTTGTCAATGTCATGCCCTGTTGAGTTTCCTATGATCTTAGTGGCATTGGTGTAGCCCCGTACAGCGCGGGGATGGGACGGTGGTCCCGCAGGAGGTACTGTATGCCGCGCAACGCTTAGCTAGACCTGCAACAAAGGCCTAGGTGGTTTTCCAAGAATACGAAGGGCAAAGAGACCAGCCTCCTGAATGAAGTTCATATCGTCATCAAGCTTTCAGAGGGCGGACTTGCTTCTGGGCAAGTCACACCGCAGCATAGATACAAATATAAAAGGGCACTTTCTGCAGGAGTATCCAGGTAGCCCCATAAACTACACATGCAGTTACCTTGCACAAAAGCATATAGTTGCACTCCGCACAAAAGAGTGCAATCGCACAGAAGCGTGCGAATAGGTGGCTTGCGAGCATGCATAGTATTCGGGCAAGAGGTCGCGGATCCGACTGGCTTAGGAGAGCAGTGCAAATCCAGCCCCGCTAACCATAAAGCCGGGCCCCGTCCTCTGCATAGCGCATGGACAAGGCTGTGTGATAGGAGGGTCGCGTAAGCAGGCAGGCGGCCACAAGGCGGCCACAAAGCAACCACACGCTACCTAGGTAGCATTCCCCAAGTTTTCATCTAATCCGCCCCTGTTTAGACATGCCCAAACCGTCAGGGCACCAGTCACCCCATTCCTATAAACATATCTCAACTTTGCTCGGCCCCACCTCTCCTCTTCTTCTGTATTTTTGGTAGATCTAGCTACCATCAGTCCAATTCTTTCCGTTTTCAAGCCTTGCTACAGAAGCCCTATCAGTCTCCTTCGTAACATCTTTCCAGTCAGACGTAATAATAGGTAGCGGTCCAGCAGGCGGCCCTAGGCATGACCCTATAGGCTCTTTAAAAGTCAACCATTGCTCTGCGTTGAGTGACGCTCTTGTCGGGTTCGTCCATATGGATCGTTTCAACCCTCACACAAGCGGTGCGGCTTGGGGTTATGCTAACCACATGATAAACCCCTTATATTTAGTTCCGCACCTCCCAACACCTTGACGGCGCCTATCACCACAGAGGACAACGGCGCACTATTGCAATTTCCTCTATCGCAACCTCCTAACGCTAAGCCGTGTGCCACAAACACAGGTCAGGACTCGGATACTATCAATTCTGCTCCAGAGATGAATGCTGTCAGTACAGACCATCAAGACACGCAGACTAAACCAACAATTGGCCCATCACCATACCTAGAATCCTATTCCGCGGAAGAGATGCTACGCCAGCTTATATATGCTCATCCAGTTTCTCGAGAACAGCTGGTTACCAAAGTCAAGGGCATCTATGCCGGCTTGGTTCTTCTTAAAAGCAAATGCATCAAAGAAGACAATAAACAAGCCCCCCATGTCCCAAACTACGTTCCCCTCAACTATACACAGTGGCAGGCGCTTGTTGACCTCCACCTCAAATTATTGTTTGAGCACCATAACTTCTTTATAGCATCACTGCACCCCAATGCGTCGCAAGCACTCCAACGCTTAGCAAAAAAGTACGCCATGCCTGCAAGAATATGGCGGCACGGCATACACGCATTCCTTGCAGTCATGCACCATCAACTGCCCAGCAGCGCTCTAGACTTTATAAAGGAATTTATATACCTTGCATACGGCATAATATATTGTCTAGATGAAACTGCCGGAAGCCTTTACAATACCTAGGTTAAATGCAGAGGGGACCTCGCCCGATTCCGGTATATCAAAAAGCGGCCGCCCCTCGTAGCGTACTGCTATATATGCAAACATACGCGCTGATATAAAGTCTTAAATAACTAGCATAGCTATCGAAGACAACGACAAGAAGACTTTCCAGCAATGGAGAGATACCGCAGAAGAGGCGTATATGCGGGTTATAGACCAGGACCCTATGGTCGGCCGCCTCTACCACCACTTGGCTATTCTGAATCGGCCCTGCTCCGTGATGAAGTTTTTTTACTACATCAAGTCTGTTGTCGTCCAAAAAGCTTTTGTCACCACGCGTCAGTCCATCTTCACCCTTATAGACCTAATTGTCCAGAGCGAGCAGGTGGGTCCCTTTCTCACCGCCATTTGTGGAAACAAACTGTGAGGCATTTTAGAAAAGAAAAGCAAGGTTTAAACAGACTATTTAAAATGTAAATTCATATTATTTTGTAAAGTTATATATATATAAAATTAAAAAGTGCGCTTTGTTTATAAGCTTTTATAATGCTGTTTATAGTGCTGGTTTTAGCAGAGTTAGGGTTATAGGTGCATAGTTTCCACACACCCCCTAGCTATAAGTTAGCTATAGGAAAACTATCCCTTACTTAACTTTCTTTTCTTTTTCTTTACCCTATACTTAACTTTTTATTACTAATTTTACTTATGCATTGCCTAAGTTTTTTTAAGCTTTTTAACAATAGCTAACAAGCCTAAAAACAGTCTTATAAACCTTTTTTAGCCTTTTAGCAATATTTAAATGCCTTTTACTTATTTGCGCGCTTATTAAAAAGAGTTTACTAAGAGTATTTATAAGTATTTTTTTTACAAGCATAATAAAATTTGCGCTTAGATAAGCGCCAAATAAAATGCTTTTAATATTTTATTTATTTTTTTTACTATTAGTAAGTGTTTTTTTTTATTTGTAATAAAAAATTTGCTAATATTAATGCGCTTAAAGTTAACCCTTTGCTGCTTATTTTTAGCAATAAAGATAGTTAAAAAGACTTTGGCAGAGCTTTTATTAATGTTTTTAATAATATTAAAGATAGTTTTAAGCTTATTATTAATAGTAGAGATGCTTAAAAAAATAATTTTAACGCTTTTTGTTTTAATAATAGCGCTATAGAAAATTTTTTTAAAACTAATGCTAATAATAGTAGAAATAATAAATGTAATAAAAATAAATTGTTTTAATAACGTAGTTATACATTAAGCAATATAAGACATTGAGCGACATACTTTTCACTATACCTACCTCTTAGATTGACTAGAACTCTACATAAACGCTGTAAATTAATTAAAACTACTTAAAATCATTATTATTATCTACTTTCTCAGCTTTTAAACATATTTGCGTATTATAGCCAGCCTTGCAATAAATCTCACAATGCCTGCTACCTACCCGCCTGCGTTTTAACAAACTATTATTTTCACCCTCTTTCTCTAATTGCTTATTTATTATACCTTTTTCTATTAGAAATCTCCTTGTATTTTGTTTAATAAAGCCCCTTTTATCTTATAATTAAATTCTTTTAGCTATATAGCGCTTATTAAGCGCTTTATTTGCCTTATAAAGAGTTTAGTTTTCTAATTATATAAGAGTAACCTAGTAAGCAATTGTTTATATAGCCTTGGAAAGCTAATTAATAGCCTTTAAAATTAATATTAGAAAGCTATTCTAATAAGCAAAGATTTAACTTTTAATAAAATTAGTTTATAATTTAGCCTTAGTAGAGTTATATAGCGTTTAAGAAACCTATTAGTCTAATAGCTATAAAAGAGTTTATAGCAGTAATAATATTAATAATATTATATTAAAGCAAAAAAATATAGCATCTAGGTTAAGAGAGATAAGTCTAGCCCCTTTAAAACTTTTTAAAATATTATCTTTAATTATTATATTAAGGTAAGCGTATTTAAACGCTAAAAAAAACTTATCTTTAATAAGATAGTAAATATATGCTTTAATAAGCATATTAATTTAATTGTTATATTTTAACTTTAAAGTATTAAAATAGCTTATATTTAAAGGCTATATTAGATAAGATAAATGCAAAGGCAAATAAAGTAGAATAATTTTGTTTTCTTTGCAATATGTTTTAAACTTTGCGTTAACATAGCTTTTATAGCTATTTAAAATAAAAAGCTAATATATACTTATTATATATAGCTTAGAGAATTAATTAAAATACTATAGCTATTTAATGCCTATTTTATTATTAGTTTATTTATTTAAAATTATTTTAATAATCTAATTATTTAAAAACTTAGCCTAAGTATATTAGTTAATAAAATAGTTTTTACCCTAAACTATT
>JALRMF010000235.1:0-77597 GCA_026120015.1 Dendrostoma leiphaemia
TATAATTATTATATTAACTTTAACTTATTTATTAAGCTATTTTAACATTGCTAATTTTATTATTTACTATACCTCTAAAAATACTCTTACATTTTATTTCTATTAATAAAGGCTGCTAATAATATTGCTAAGATAATAAGACTTAATAAGTAGGCTGCTAATACTATTTTTAAGCTTAAGCTAAATAATTTGCCACGCACTATCTATAACTTTTAACCTATTAATTTAGCTACTATTTGCAACTAATATCTTATATATAATATAAAAAAGAATATTAATAAAATCTTATATAAAACTTCCAACGTTTATATTAAAACTAATACTGCTAATAAATACTAGGGTTTTTTTATTAGAAAGGGTAATAAAAAAAAACCGCTTTTATTACTTTTTATAGATATTAATGCTACCTTAGTGCTGCTTAAGGCTTTGCTTATGCAATATAATCTTACTACTAATTTAATAATATATGCTTAAGATAACTGCCTTTACTTAACTTAGTATTAACTAATTTTAAAAAAGAATTATTTTAAAATATAATATTAACACTAGAGATACTTTTATAGTATTTATTAACAACTATACAGCTACTTTTACTAACTTTAAATTATATTTTCAATTTTTATACAATAAATATTTTCCTAAAATTGCTTTTAAACTAATCCCTCTTAAGAAAAGCAAAATAACTTTATTTATAAGCAATTTAAAGTTTATTAATTTTTATATTAAAAATAGATAAATTTCTCTGCTAGCAAAATATTAGAACTAATTTGCTAAGTAAAAAGAAAAGTTTAGCAAGCATTCCCTAAAGTTGTGAAAAGAAATTTAAGACATTTTGTGGCTAACTTTGTTTCTAAGAAAATTTATACTTAGATAAATTAACTTAGAAAAGATTATAAAAATAGCTTTCTTCAACCGCTAAAATGCTACAACGCCTAAGGAAAAAGCTTTTATTAAAATTACTTTTATTATAAAGCTTAAACTTAAGTAGAATAACTTATATATAAAAGCATTAGTAGAAATTTGCAACGCTATACAAAATAATTTTCTTTATAGCGCCAACTATACATTGTCTTTTTACTTAGCTACTAATATATTAAAATTTAATCTAGGGAAAATGCTATTTCAACTCTCTAATTCTAAGCTATATACAATAAAATAGTTTAATAATATAAAGATTTTTACTTATTTCTCATTTAAACTAAGCAATATTAAATCTAAATATTCTATACTAGAAAAAAAAAATGCTTGCTATTATAAAAGCAATTAAATAAATTAACTAAGTTTTAACTAACTTACCTTTTCTAACCTATATATATACTAATTATCTTTTAATTATTTAAACAATATTAAATTTTAAAGAGATTTAGAAAAAAATTGCTTAATAAATTAATAAAATTATTAAATTTAAATTAAAGTTTAACTATTGCTTAAATATTAATTAACTAATTAAGATTGCTAATAGATTATTTTAACTATTTCTCTTAAACTAAGGAGAGTTTTGCCCTCTCTATAATTAACTAAGCTATAAGGTAGATAAAAAGTTCCACTTATACTTAAGATGCTTTTACGTTTATAACGCGCCTAAGATCCTACTGTCTTTTAGTCTACTAACAAACGCAAACCTTTTTACTAATTACCTTATGTTGCTATTAAATAATAATATAAAAAAATAATATAGAGATATTTTAAGGTTTTTGCTAAAAAGCAAAAGAAAAATAAATAATCTCTTTAAATATACTTATAAAAATCTTTAACAATAATCCCTTTACTTTTATATCTTAAATAATTAACTATATAAAAAAAAAGTTAACAACTCTCTAGCATAATATATTATCTAAGCTAAAGTCTCTGCTATTTTAACCTAAGCTTATAAAAAATATAATTATTATGCCTTTGCAATAAGTATTATAAGGCTACAAAAAAGATTTTAATAGCTTAATTGCGTTATTAATACTAAAAACCATTATCAATAATGCTATACCTATGCTTAAATAAAAACTCACCCTTACTATCTTATTTCTAAAACAATTACTTTATTAAAACTTATAAGTTTAGTTAATATAAATTTTATTAAACCTATTTTCCCCGCTGCAAAAAATAAATTAAAATACATTTTAATAACAATTAACTACTTTTCTAAGTTTATTTTCCTAATAGCATTCTAATATGTTAATAAGTTAATTATTATTAACGCTTAGCTAAAAGTCTAAAGCCCTTTAATTAGCTAGCTGCGCGCAATATATTTAAACAATGGTTTTTATTTTTTTAACAATATTATTAAAGCCATTATAAACCACTATGAAACTAAAATAATCTTTGGGCCAATAACTTATCCTAGCTTTACTAGCTTATCTAAGCGCTATATATGCCTTATAAAAGATTAACTTAAGAAATAAGCAGCTAACTACTATAAATAAAACCTTAATAAGTAGCACCTTAGCTTACTATCCTTTGCATTAAATATCAACACTTACTATATTTTATCCCTTGCATTCTACCCTATAATAATATTTATAAGATTTAAACCTTAGAAACTGTTGGAATAAATGGCATTGCGGCTTCGTACGAGGGCTGGTGGAGATGCCGGTGCCGACCACCAGGGTGGTCCAGCAGACCAAAACCAGGCACGCGTATTACGTATGCCTAAAACGCGTATATAAATCCTCTGTACAAAGCAGGAGACTTTGTTTTCTTTCCTTCGTATAAGATAGAGCTAAATACAATTTTATTTCTACCCTATTATATTATTTGTTTACACTTGATATATATATATATAAAAAAGCCTATTTAATATTAATTAGTATTTGCAGCTAGCAAGCATAGATTAGTAAAAGTAATAAGACAATAAATGCCCTTAAGCATATAGTAGTGTATAATAGTATTATTATGCTTAATTTTATCCTTTACGTCCGTTAAGCTAAACAAGTTATTAGCAGACTATATAATAAAAGGCATATATAAATCTCTTTTTGCAAAAAGGCAAAGGCTAAAAGATTATTTAAAACCTTTACATAAACTAAAGATTGCACGCAGCGTATAATTACGCCTTAATAATAAGTATTTTAAATCTAAATAATTTATTTGCAGCTGCCGGTATGTATGAGCCTAGAGATAAGCAAAAACAATAACCCCAAAGGCGTTAGCAATCTTAAGAACGCTAAAAATAACCCAAAGACAATAACAAAGACTTTCTTTTATATAAAAAGATAGTAAAAGGCAGCTTAATATCCTTAGCAGTATAGAAAATAAGCACTTTATATAGCTACTAAGATAAGGTTCCTAATATTACCTAGCCATTAAATCTAAAGGAAATCAATATATATATTAGCTAATTTATCTCTAAATATAAAGGTCTCTCATCTTTAGATAAGGTTGTATAATTATATAAAAAGGATTTTATAAGCTAGATAACCTATTAGTTTAAACAAGGTATATAAACCTTTAAACATATACTTCAAAATACTCTTTAGTTTTAAAGATATATTTTTCCTAAAAAACAAACTAATACACTAAACAGCTAGCTTATACATCCTTTTAGTTACAACTTTATTGCCTAATAATCTTATATAAATACTAGGGCTCTAACGACTCTTATACGATAGACTCCTATGCAATTAATACCTATAAGCTCCGCTCCTTAATAACCTATATAATAAGCCTCCCATTAGTCTAAAGACCTATTAGGTTTAAAAGGAGAATAGATATATAACCCTTAAATTTAGCGGCAAAACCAATAGGAGCACCAAGGAGACCTATATAATTAGAGAGCTTTGCACAAAGAATATAGATAAACAAAGGAGGCAGCACTTTTAGAAACAGCTTGTGTAATGCTTTATTAAAAGAACCGCACGATTTCTGAAAATTAAAACTAAAGACCTCGTTTATACAACAGAAAGAGTAGCATAGTCTCACTAAGACAATAGTTTATCTATAAAAACTATAGCTTTCCTATATAAATTCCTTTAATTCCTTTTATAAACTTAGGATACAATTCTTTTAAGTTGCTACCTTTAAGGCGTATATAAAATAATATATATTTACTAAGCTAAGTCTAAGCTTTTGTAAAAGTATAATAAAGAGACCTAAACTATACTAAGAAACTATACAATGTTTTATATAATAAAGCAAGAATTTTTATCTTTATGTATAGGCAGCTTAGAATTAATAAGTAGGAATACTACGCTATGTAATTATATATTCTCTTAGATTGTATGCTTTAGTTTTATTTTAACTATATTAGCCCTAATAAGATTTAATATAACATTTATTACATAATCAACACCCACTTTAATTATTGCGTTAACTACAGCTAGTACTAAGCCGATTAAAGCAGCTTAATCTTTATATAACTAAAGAAGAAGAATTTAGACAAGACATTAGCAAATATGCTAAAGATTTTGCTAAATAAAATGCAGCTTATATAATAAGCACTAAAAGCTAGGTATCAAGGCAAGATCCAGCTTTGTATAGCAGTAGAAAAAGTATGCCGTAGTGTATCAAAGCTTAAAACAGCCTTTATTTAGTAAAAGCCTATATGTAAGAGGCTATTTTTAAATATGCATACAGCTATTAAGTTAGCATCTAAGAGGAAACCATCAATCTTTTTAACAAAGGTTGATTTGTACGTTTTTTAATACCTAATAAACTATATATATACTAAAAGTGGCTTTTAAAAGTCATTTAACCTAAAATGAAAGGCGCAACCTAAATTTGCACCTACTATATAAGAAAACTTTTCTAGTTAAAAACCTTTTAACTATATAAATAAAAAATGTTTTATATGCAAAAAAAAGAAATGTTGGTTAATAAACTATACGCTAAAAGAGCGTGCGAGGTTTTATATAAAGTATCTCACCTTATATAAAAATGCTAGCATTAAGCTATTATTAAAGGACAATATGCTCGCCTATATTTAGGATTATAAAGGCAATAAACCTAACTGCCTAAGTATATATAATTTAAAATCTAAGAAGAATAGGCAAAAGGCTGTGGGCCATCTGCTTTCCACCTTATTCATTTATCGCACAATAGGGCTCAGCATATATAATTTATTATATAAACTACTAAAACCAATATTATTTATTTTAAAAAATTAATACTTGCACAAATACTAAAAAGAGCTATGGAACACTAAAGCATCTAAGCTATTAATTATTAGCAAAGCTTAAGCCCTTATATATATAAGAGAAAACCTACGCATAAAGATTATCTAGGAAACAATGCCTTATTTATTTAAATTTAAAGGAGAAGAATCTCTTTGTATAATTAACACTATAATAAAACAAAGCCTATTAAAAGAGGTTATATACTATATGCTAAACACTAGCACTCTATTCCTACTATCTCTCAAAGATGCAGATTGCCTAGGTGCATATTTTGATAATATAATAAATGTCATCGTATAAAGAGATAATAGAGTCTTTATTCCCATTATACAAAAGTAGGAACATCTATTCTTTAATTTGTTAAGGGTGGAATTGGCTATATTTCTTTTAAAGCACAAACTTTAATAATTATATTAGCAATTTAATTACACTTATATAAATAAGTTATACTAATTGCTAAAAGATACTAAGATGCATAATATAAACTACTCAACTTTAAAATAAATTTAAAAGTTCTGTTATTATTGCTAAACACATAAATAGTTACTATAAAGATTTAAGTTCTCTTTAAAAAATAGCTATAATTTTAATTATAAAATTTTTATAGATATTATATATTTTGCTAATGGCAATATTCTTTATATTATCAACACCTTAACTTTGTACTAAGCTAAAGAGTTTTTAGATAAAGAAAACGTATAAAACATATAAGATGCTTTGTATAAATATTAGATCTTTATATATCTTAGACTTTTAAATGTTATTACGCATAATGCTAAAATAAATTTTGCGTCTTAAAAGTTTAAAAAATATGTATAAATTATAGGATATACGTGTAAAAAGGTATTAATTAAAGCATATTAAGCAGTTAGCAAAGTGAAAAAAGCCTATGTATCATTAAGGAGAGCGTATAACATCTTTAAGAAGAAAATTAATTATAATACCAACAAGCGTACAATCCTCCAAATAACTCTCAAAGCTTTAAACGATACAGCTAAACTAAGTGGCCTTATACCAATGCTACTCGTTTTCAGCGCCTACCTATAGATTGATTATAATTTGCCACCATTATTTAACCAAGTTATTTATGCAAAAGCAGTCTCTAGGGCTATAAATGAACTATAAAAAATCTATGCCTAGATAGAGATTAATTGTACAATTAATATTAAAAACAAACCTTAACTATACATAGTCTAAAACCTATTGCTTTGCAGTAAAATGCTAATATAGAAAGAAAGGCAAGGGTAGCAAAGCCTATATAAGATTTAAGCGCATAAAGAATAAAATATAATCCTTAATATAATTAATAAACCAGCAAAGTTTAGATATATATATATAAAACTATACTATTTGCCCTTAGAAAACAATATTAGCAATAGCAATAATAAGATTGCTTCTGCTATATAAAAACCCTTAGTAGTTTATTGCAGAAGGCGACTATAAAAGAAAACTTATATGATAATTTACCTTACCTAGAAGATATATTAAAGGGAATAATCATCTAAGGCTATTTATACAAAGACTTACCTTATATAAAAAGAAAAGGATAATTATGCATTAGCTATCAAGCTTAGGGAGAATAGTATTATTACAACTCTAAGCGCTCTGTTTAAGGAATCTAATGCTATAAAAGTTAACAACTTAATTGTGCAAAGTATCTTTGAAATAATCTAGCATAACCTTTATATTTATTAAAATAAATGGATTTTTAAAACTTAACTAGTATAAGAGATTAAAGGTAAGATAATATACCTATATAAAAAGAGCAGGCTAGTTATCTAAAGGTATAGAGATAATGGAAAAAATAGGGTTTTGACTTAAGCACCAATGATTTAGTAGATAAGCTAGCGACTTATCCTTGCACTAGGCCCTACGTTGATAAAAGACTTTAATATATATAAAGAAATGCAAAATATTACTTAAGCATATATATAAAGCTATAATAATCTTATATAAGTTATTTTAACATCTTTTCCCAAAGAACTCTAAAACAAATATCTTAAAAGCACTATTCTTTAAATTTAAAAGCCTTTATATAAACTAGCAAAGTCTAGTTTATATTAATATAAAACATATTATGCATATTATATAAAAAACCTAAATATAAATATCTTAACATATAACTTATATTTATTAATATTTAAAAACAGTTTATATAAATTTAAAATCACTGCTTTATAGACTAATAATATATTTAGCTTTAGTATAAAGAGCTTTTTGCGCTGTAAGAAAGACGAGATAAAGAAGGAGGGCTACTATACAAAGCCTAAGGCAACCTTATTGCATAATAATTTATTAAAGTTTAATGGCGGCTAAATTGAGTTAAATAGCAAAAACGTTATCTTTGTGCAAAAAAGCCAAGCTAACGACCTTTAGCTTATCAACCATCGTGCGAAAGACGCAGCCTAGCAATATATTTCTTAGCGCGCACAAGCAGCATATATTTCATTAATTTTATAGCTAAAGGCTTTGTATAACTTATTTGTCGCAGCTTAAGTTTATATACTTAAAAAGAAAAACATTATATTTCTAAATAAGAGAATCCAGTGGTAAATAAACAACGTATAAAAAGGTCTAAGGTATATTTCTCTTAATATATCTTATGTAAAGTTATTTATCTTTACTAATAGGTTATTTGCCAATAACTAAAACCTTTCTTCTTAGCTAAGATTTATTATTATGCTTAGTAAAAAGGTAGACTATATAAAGCATGATTTAACTCTTTAAGAGAACATTATATACTAAAATTCCTCTAAATGCAAAAGGGTTACTAAAAGCGTATTGGCTAGTAAATTATACAAAATAATAAATAGATTTAATATTAGAATTGCCCTATGTACAATCTTAAGAAAGATTACTAATTGGCTAAACTTTCCTTAAATCCCATTAGTAATTTATATAGACTTTTACTCTATATATAACTATTTAGTTAAGCTTGAAACAATATAGAAAAAATAATTAATGATTAATATTATAACTCTTTGAGAGTTATATAAGAAGAGAGAGATTTTAGAGGTTTAATAGATTAATAGCAGCGATAATTTGGCAGATGCGTATATAAAGAGTAAACTTAATGTTGCCCTTAATATCTTAGTCTTAACAAATTAACTTACTATATAAATTAGAGGATATATTGACTAATAAGATAGAGAAAAATAACAATTATAATTAGATAGAATATATTTTATGCAAAGTAAAAGTTTTTATTCTTTTACCTATATTATCTTATATAAGCTACTAAAAAATCTTTTTCTATTAATAACTACTAAACACTCTTAATATTTCCATTATATAACCTATTATCTAACATTAAATAGCGTGCAAGCGTTAAATGCAGTTAGCATAGGCGTTATGCTAATATTCTGCTATATATACACAATTGCTAAAAGGGTTAGCGAAGGAGTTTGGGTTTTTGCATATATAACTATAATTAACATTTGCACAATAGCCAACGCTGGCGATAATGCTAGATAACGTTAATTTTTTATACAGAGACAAAAACAGAAGATAAACTTATAATGTAGTAAAGTATAAGTTTTGTTGTACAATCTTGGCAAGAGCTAGGGATATATGTCCCTAATCGATGCTTACCTTAACTTATATGTTAGCTATGGGCAAGTTAGCCAGAGCTAACTCTTAATTCTATATTTTATTAATTTGCAAACGTATAATAAAAAAAAATAACAATATGCTATATATATTTTTGCAAAGGCTAAGGGCATTGGCATAAGATTAGGCATTAGAGCCTAGGTGTATAATAAAAGCTTAATAGCCGGCGTTTATACCTAGGAAAATTATATAAAAGATTAGCTGGGCTGAAATGTTTGCAATAAGGGTAAAAGCTGCCATAGTAATTAAATTTTTATTTATTTGCTTGTATATAAGATATTTACGCAAGTTAAAAGGTTAGTAATAATATACGTAAAAGGGAAAAGGATAAAAGACTACGTATGGTTAAAAGTTGGTTATTGGTAAAGGAAAAAGAGAAAGAGAGAGGATTAAAGGCTAAGTTAGAAACAAGGTCTTTTATACCTTATATGTAGCTAGAAGTATAAATTACTTTAAACGCTGATAAGCAAGTGCCTATGATTTACTAGGAGGAAGTTTATGACTTGAGAGGCAATAAAGGCTATACGTGATTCCTTTTATATAAAAAGTTACTTAAAAGGCAAAAGACTTAACTATATATAATATATTACGTATAGGTAATTACTGGAAAATAAGGTCTTTAATAATCTTTATAGGTATGATTACTTTTTTTAGTATTTAATTGCTGAAATAGTATAAGGTCTACGGTGCATTTCCTTTGTAAAAACTATAGTCTTTTCCCTATAGTTTCTATATATATAACTGTACGAGCTGCAAAAGAAAAGATGCCAATGTTGGAATAAATGGCATTGCGGCTTTGTACGAGGGCTGGTAAAGATGCTAGTGCCGACCACCAGGGTGGTTCGGCAGACTAAAACCAGGCACGCGTGTTACGTGTGCCTGAAACGCGTATATAAATCTTCTGTATAAGGCAGGAGACTTTGTTTCCTTTCTTTCGTACGAGGTAGAGCTGAATACAATTTTGTCTCTACCCCATTATGTTATTTGTTTACACTTGATACATACGTATACAAGGAAGCCTATTCAACAGAAACACATTATTAAAAACGCTTATTTTAATATCTTTACTATTAGCAACTTTAACTACTAATAGCGGCAAAATATTATTAAGCTCTATATTGAAAGAATACTATCTTAACGTAAAAAAGTCGCTAACTAAATATTTCTTTATATAAATTATTAAAAAAAGAAACATAACTTAACTTTATTATAGGTTTTTAAAAATAAGCAGTAGGTATAAGAGAAGCTTAATAAAAAAAGAGATTTTACTTTTAAATTTAACTTTACTTAGATAGGCCTTATGATAATAGTAAAAAAGGCTTTTAATATGTTATATTAGATTTAACCTACTTGCAGTATAAGCAAACTTTAGAAAATCTACGTTAGCAACCTAAAACCTTATACTCATTTCTAACACAAGCCTATTTCTAGTAGTTAAGATATAAGTTATAAAGACGCAGCTATAATAGAGAAATTTAATAGGCATAGCAAAATAGATATAATATTACTAAAAAAGGCTTTCAACTTGAGAAGAATGTAAAAAGGAAATAAGTTTATTTAGGCTAAAAAATATATTAGTTTATAAACGAACGGCATTAAGACATCGCTAAATTTTGCAGTCTTACAAGCGGGTTGCTTTTTAGTAATCCCCCCTATTCTATAGGTGGGGCTTTTAATTAGTTAGCAGTTCTAGGAGTTAAAGCCTAGTTTTAAAGGGATGGAATAACGTTACAGAGGATTTTAGCTAGGCAACCTACAATCAGCAGAATTAATTCATTCTTACGATTGCCTTATTTCCTTATTTTCAAAACCTTTACCATGGTAGTGTCCTTAGCACTGCATAGGCGCGCAGTCGTTTGGAAGGACGGTAAAAGATCCCTGCCCGCATCCTACTGTGTACTTTTGGGTGTGGCTCGACGCATGTCGTCAAAAAAAAAAAAGATGGTCCGTGCACTCCCCGGCCCGAAGCGGCTCGCTTCCGCATCGCCAAAAAGTCTCCCGCTCCGTCGACCTCGAGAAACTCCACCTTTGCAACCTCAACTCTTGGGCGCTCAGCACAGCCAAGATGCAGGCAACGAGGGCATTACTAGGCCGGAGATCGGTCTGGAAAGGTACATCTCAACTCACCTTCCCCCCGCGCCTCCACCACCCAATCGAACAGTGTACTGACGCGCAAACACCTTCCGGCAGGACCAAACATCGTCCCGTACGTCGAAAACCATCACCCCCAGATCCGCGATGGCAGGCAAAACGAATACTAACAAGAAGCTCCGGCGCCGTCCAGATTACCACTCGTCCGCCCCAAGGAGGGCCAGCCCGCCCCGACCATCCGGACCCAGGCGCGCGGCGCCACCGTCCTGCCCAGCTTCGTGGGCCTGAACTTTGAGGTGTACAACGGCAAGGTGTACCACCCCGTGACCATCACCGAGGACATGGTCGGGCACAAGCTGGGGGAGTTCTCTTCGTATGTCTGGGACGTCTGGCCCGGCATGTTGCGGGGTGGTGTCTCTGGATGACCGCCCCGTGTGTGTTTGGAGAAATCAATAGAGGATTGCTGGCTGACATCTTGGCGTGGGATCACAGGACGCGGAAGCCTTTCATCTACGACAAGAGGTGATTGGTCACTCTGGGTGGAGAGAGAAGTTGAAGAGTTGAACGGCGATGGGTTACGAACACGTCCCTATACGAGAGCGATGCGTGTCTATTGGATTGGGATTTGTGGCCACCACCCCCTTGGGACGAGGTATTGGAGCCACGGACGATTGGAGGCTCGCGCGATGGATTGTCACACGACCGCTATCACAGAGATCCGAAAGAGACGTGCTACCTAGAGGGCCGCGAGGCCTCGGGAAGCGGTCAGCTGGATAGCACGATGGATGTTTTAGCTTGATCAATCGGATATTCCATTGAGCTGTTCAATGGATATATGGGCTACAAGCCATGAGTTTGACGTTGTGCGCCCGAATCATGAATCTCCCTTTGCGAGTTCCTCTCCAAACGCCCTTGTCCTTTCCGTGCCATAAACGCCGCAAGAGACCAAAAGAATTCCTCCAGCCTCGACGACCTGTCGGGGACTAGGATTGCGCAGGTATGGTGCCTGCGCCTTTGGCAGCCTTTCTTCGATGCCAAAGATGCCACCCGTCGTCTACCGGTAGAACTCGCTCCGCTTGACATTGACACCATACTCGCCCACCGCCATGCCCAGATCCTCCATGGTCAGCACGGTGCGGTTCTGGCTCCCGCCCTGTCCACCACCGCCGTACCCGGGCCTCTGGATGCCCAGCAGCTGTTGTCCCGCCGCGCCGGCGCCCGCGCCGGCCTTTCCGCCCGCACCCGCACCGGGCACCCCGGGCGCGCCAGGCTGTCCCGGGATGGGGATGCCCGCGGCGGCGCCGAGGTTGCCCATGGGGTTGTTGGCGGCCGACGAGTTGGACGCGCGGATGCGCGAGTACTGGTAGGCGTCGGCGGCGATGTCGGCGATGAACTTTTGCGTGGCCAGGGCGAGGAGGCGCGCCAGGCGGGGGTCGGTCTGCGGGGGCGGGGGGAGGCCGGCTTTGGTCATGTAGTAGTTTGTGACGCCTTCGGGGATCTGAAGAATGGGGGTAGATTGTCAGTTCTGGGGCTCCTTCTTTTGATCTCCCTGAATCAGGAAAGTAGAGGTGTGAAAGTCGGGGAAACGTGCGATGGGCGCGTAGTCGTCGATCTTAGAGAGGAACTCCCGCAGCGAGGTGTCCTTGCGCGTGGGCAGGCGTGGGTCGACGAGCACGGGGTCGGCCGTCTCCTCCTCTGGAGCTTGTTGGGGGTTTTGCGCCGCGTCCGCCTGGTTGGCGGGCTCGTGGGGGGGTTGTGTCGCCATCTTTTGTGGTGTGTGATGGCTCTTCGCGATGAGGGTTTGATGGGGAGGGAGGTTGGGAGATTTTGGGTTGGGTCGCGCGGTCGACAATCGGATACGATGCGGTTGCGAGGGAATGCCTGCCGAACTGCTGACGTAACCTGGGACTCGGGGACTGGACTAGGGCAGGGATATGTGGGGTCACTTTGGTTGACATCCCAGCAACGCTGCATCTGTCCCTGCTGCATGGTACTTGTACTTGTACATCATCATCACCAACAAGGGAAGGGACGTCGTGCACACACAGAGAAAAGTCATGGTGCTAATGTCGTGGATGATTCACGACTTGGTGAGACCGCGGGGGGAACTTGTGGCAAAGGTTCCGCGACCACGACTTTCTGTCCTTGGTTTCGAGAAGGCCCCAGGATGAACGCAACTTGTCCATGTCCTGGCTGATTGCCATGTACCGGTACCGACTCGGGTGAAGGAGCAGCATCAGTATCTTGCACGACTAATCAGATTCGCGATCTATATTGACTTCAATGTTGTATTGGTATCATGACTTGCCTGGATGCAATGGAGTCTTGTTCTGGCGGGCAAGCTTGAACTGCCAGTATGCAACGGCAAGGCTACCTATTCCGATGAGGCTTGCCAGAATGCCAAAGATGATGCTGAGGAGGTTTGCTTCTTGGTCGGAGGATTGGCTCACGTCCCTGGACAGCACGATCCATGACGAGCCTCGCCAGGCGTAGGCAGGCATATCGTTTGTCTGGCACTGGCGTCCTTGAAGGCTCTGATCGCTATAGTGGTAGGCAGTGTGTGAGATATCGCTGTTGGATATTACCGCTTGATATGGTCTTGGGTATCATGAACTTCTCCTGAAACATCTACCTGCTCCCGAGCGTATGCCAGACTCTGGCTTCTTATAATTCCTGAGCTTCATACCAGCAGAGCCGGACTCTCACTTTGGAGGATTAATTGACTACGGGTTTCGCACATCTCGCAGTACTGAGCCAAAGGCGTGTGGCAGTGCAATCGCCATGAACAGGATCCGACAGGCGGTGGGGTCGCGCACTGGGTTCGATGACAAGGGGGTTTAGTGAGCGTCAAAACGCCCAGCGATGGATGAGCCAGTGAGCTTGCTGAACCCAACACCCCATCGACTAGCTTTTCCCCACGACCACACATATCGTCAACACCACCACACACTGCACCACCGACCGCCTCTTCCGTGAATTACCACCCCCGTGTCACGCAAACCCTCCCCCCCCCGCCCTGTTTCGCAAAAGGTGCCGATGCAGATGCAGCTTTATACCAGCCACCGTGAGGCAAACCTCGCCGCAGTACGAAGTACTTCGAAGCTCGACCTCATTTGTTTTCAGTGTCATCAAGTTTCCCTTCCATCCTTCCGCCAATCACTCATGCAGGACGGTCTATACCCACAACGAGCGCAGCCTGTCATGCATCCCAGCTGCAACGCAACACTACGTCGCTCTGCCTTTTCCCTTTTCCTCTCAACAGCTGTCAGGGTCTCGACAGAACGTGGTACACATGGCCGCCGAGGGCTAAGTTACAACGCGACTGGCCGCGCTAGTCCGTCTCTCTTTCGGCGACGTCTTTGCTGAAGTAAGCCCGTCAAGCTGATTCCCACGACACCATTTGCGGTCAACGGCAAGGACGGTGCAGGCTCAACACCAACCACGCTCGACCACTCGGCCATGGAGAAGGCTGTGCTCTACACCTGAAGACCGAAAGGCCACTTCGGTTTCGTTGGCCGTGGCGTTCGAGAGAATCAGGATGGCGGGAGTACAGTATCGCACATTGACGGGTACGCCTGGGCACAGACCACATTCCCTCACGAGCCCCAACAGCGCATACAGTAATCCTATCCAGGCCTCAAAATTCCATCAGGATTACTGTGTGTTTCAAAGGATATAAGGCTTCTAGTGTGTGGAGTACCTTGTCAAACTTTGCCAGACTTTTTGTGGCAGTCGAGTAAGTACCTAGGTAGGGGCATACTGAGCTGTACCAAGGTACATACAGTGTCTGTACTGCGGGGCTCAGATTAGCTGCAAGTCAATGAATCTTCCAAATGTTGTCAGAGCCCTCAGCTCCCGGCTCTGCAACCTTGGAACCCTTGTTTTACACAGCACTCGAATGTTCGCAGTCTTCGCAGTCCTCACAGGCTCCACAACGGCAACGCGCAGGTCGATGCAGACTGCAACCAAGCATGCTGGCGAGAGACTAGCTCGCAGTATCTGAAGGGACAGATCTGCAGGCAGCAAGGGCTGCTCTGTTCATGCAGCACCATGTGCACGTATCCACATGGAGTGGAGGGAAACACATCCAGCAGAAAAATATCAAAACATCGATTCGCACAAGAGTCGCGCCCAGAGTGCGTTCTGCAAGCCCGCAAGCAGGCTGACACGTAGCGCTGGTGGCTTATACATAATACTCTGATGCACCGAGGCCGCAACGGTGAATGATTCTCATTTCCTGTCGCGGTGCTTCTCCGTCCTGGCCATTTCAACCTCAAGGCCCTCATCCGGGCATCTTATTGCTCTTCTTCGATTGTCTTACTTTCTTTTCACCCTGCGTTTCTGCCATTCAAGTACCACACCAAGACACTAATGTTGACATCTCACCACTGTTATTGAGTGCCACCGTGCCAATCTCGACGAACCCCAAGTTCAGGCATCTTGCCCCCAGCCTGCTGTCGAAGTATCATGGAGAACAATATTGACGACTGGCTGCGGGAAACGCAGGCTCCGAAACGAGAGCTGAATCTTTTCAGGTGCACCTACTGCAGAGACAGGAAGGTCAAGGTCAGCAATGTTTTGTCTTGTTTCATTCGTTAGCATCCTCTTAACATTGTAAGCCTCGCAGGTGCTGAGATGAACTCTAGTGTGACCCACCTGATCGGGAATGGCCTCAGAAGTGCAAGCACTGCGTACGGAGGCGCGAGCCATGTTCACCACCGATGCGGGCCTCCGGCCACCGAGCCCAAGATAAAGACGAGACATCAACGTACTATTATCTGTGAGTAATCGCGGCGGTGACTACACTGTCCAGAGGCATTGCAAATAATTGACGCCGGCTCAAATCCAGAAAAGAGATTGCCACGGTTTTGCGCCTCCACCTTTTAGAACTCCGCGTTCTTTTCGACCAAGCCACTCGGTTAAGCCGTGGACGGTTCAGCTTAGATGATATCTGGGATGTCTGCCGTGTTTACAAGGCACAAGTCGAGAAAGTCGCTGAAGCCTTGCTCGGCCATCTGGAGTCGCTTCTCGGGGCACCTGGCCTATCTGCAGCCGAGCGTGCTTTGCTTTGCCAAATAGCTGCGGACATCGTGACCCCACTGAAGACCTTCACTCCACATGAACTGGATGTATTCACCGTCGGAAATGACGGGTTTGTAGCGTGTTTTGGCTGCTATCTTGTGGAAACGTTCAGACTCGTGGGAGACGACAGTGGAGCATTGCTCTTGTTGCATGACAACGC
Source organism: Dendrostoma leiphaemia (assembly GCA_026120015.1). Classification (NCBI taxonomy): domain Eukaryota; kingdom Fungi; phylum Ascomycota; class Sordariomycetes; order Diaporthales; family Erythrogloeaceae; genus Dendrostoma; species Dendrostoma leiphaemia. The sequence continues at coordinate 16,048 of JALRMF010000235.1, forward strand.
CGGCATGGCATTACCGTACACGCCCGAGCTGGTCGACGATCTTATATGCCTGTCTTCGAGGATCTGTTCTCGATTGCCCAGTGGTCTCCAGCAACTGGGTGTGGAGTTGGGTCCTGAATTCCTGCGCAAGTTCACCAACACGGAAGTGGTAGCTCTTCCCTACAGCTTGATTACAGCAACGTCGGGCTATCCGATTGGGGGAGAGGAGTTCCTCAATGCTTCATTTTTGTGGCCGTGGATCAGACGACGAATTCATACACATTATTCCGAGAACCCGAAAGAACGATTTTGGCCCACACTCGAGATTACGGGTGCTCCTCAAGAGCAAAATCACTGCGTCACAGACGCTTTTGGTCATTCAGTACTGCATGCTGTTATCTTTTCGGGATATACATCAAATTTTGCAAGACTGGTTGGAGTTATGGATGGCTGGAATGCGCATAAGAGGGGCCAAGTGATGGCACAATCGCCATCTTATGCCATCGGCTATACTCCCCTCTCCTGCGCCTTGGACTATGACGGATTATGCAAACGATTTTCTAATACTCTGTTCTCATTTTCTTGGGCGAGCAACAGTCTTTGCAACCTATCAAGATCAGACAAGGACGATCACAGCAACTGTCCACTGGGGACCTTGTATCACCGCCTGGATGACACGATGGCGAATTCTTTAATTGCCAAGGCGGACAAATCAGAAAGGGGCGTTGGGCCGTGCATTCAGTGGTTTTCGAAAGCCAAAATTTCGAGGTTTAATGCTGGCTCGCTGCAGAGGGAAAGTTTTGGACTTTTCGTACGGACCCTTGGGGATACTTGACCACTCCTGAAATTAGCACGATGAGAGGTAAGGTGTGGGGCATTTACGAATTGTGGTACGCTTCAAGCCCTAATGTCCAACTTACGTGGCTTGCCCAAGACGATTACCGGCATTATTACAATGTGGATATCTACATGTGTAGGTAGTTGAACGATAGCCCGTCTTAGTCACCTAGGCCTTGACAATATTTGCCTGAGAGTACTCGAGCTAGGAAAACCAACGTTGCTGACCACAGCTGGTGACGTGAACAGTGATATATGTAGAGACTCCTTGTATGCTGCGCCATTACTAACCGCCCAGCATTTTCTTTTGGGGCATGTCGGGCTGTAAAATCTCATGGTACTCATCCAAACTTTGACAAGTTGAGTGACTGATAAGTATGACCTAGAAATCTCAAATGTCTTGGCTCAGTACCATTATCTAAAGCGGATTCGAAGAGATACCAACGTTTGCGTAAACAGGTATCTTTCAACCGGTTCGGCTGTGCAGTCCGCGTCGCCTCCTGTGTGTATGCTGCTCGAGTGCTTGAGATTCATGGATGCGTCGTCCTCGAAATCCAAGAGCGTCATACGAGAGTGATTTTCGAGAATGATTCCAATTCACCGGACCCAAAATCTGTCGCGCGGAACTCTACCGTGCCTAATCTCCTGAATGTATCCGCGGAGTCTTGTGTGCGGGCCACCATGAGCGCACAATAACGTAGAGGGTCAGTCGCCGAGTCTCCGCGACGGACGTAACTGAGGATAAGCAAAGCGTATATTGTCAGGCTTGTGACCATCTCTTTGATGTGTGTGCGAGTGGGCACTGTATCGAAGAGACACCAAAGGCCAGGTCCACCTTCGCCCAGCATACTCTTGCAGCGGGCCTGCGTCTGCAATCCATACTGTGGCTGCACCATCAGACGCACCAGTGGCGCTTTCATCCTGATCCAGCCATCTCTGACCCTACCGAAGGGGTTGTCGCCGGCGAGCTTTACATTGTGGTCCAAAATGATGGCGACCTCTTCCCATCTGGAGAAATGCATGGCTGGGGGCTGCATGCCAATTCCACCGTGGCTGCCGTCGATGATGTCGATAGACGCCCAAGACCACGACGGAGCGCGGTATGTACTAGCAACTTTGCTTTGCATTCCTCTGAACGGAGGGACCCACAGGAGGCTCTTGTGGATATCGCACCGCCAAATTCCAGCCATGTAGTCAGCTTGAAGCCGGTCCTTGAAGATCTTGGCGATTCCGGACAGGGCTGGCAACTTGTCGGCCGGATACGTCAAGTCGCGTCTGGTGTACTCCTCAACGAGGCTATACCACGTAGACAGGTGTGTTGCCCGGTCGTATAGGGCATGGGTTGGCCTTGCGGCGTCATTCGATAGGCCGAGCCTCTTGTAGTGTGAAGCAACGGTCCTGCAACCACTTTCGCATCTTGTCTCCCGCATGCATTCAAAGTAAAGTTGCTCACTGCCAAAGTGAAGAACTCTGCGAGACAGCATACGCTCTTGAAATGTCCAGCCACGCTTGCTTATCGACTCGTAATGCAGATCCAGACCGGACTCCTCGTCCAAAAGACATCGCTCGGAGTCTGGGTAGACAAAGACGCTGCCAGAAACACCACCATCTGTTGTGTAGTTGAGAGTAGTATATCTCCTTTGAGTTCTTCGGCCGAACAGCCCATTAGCGTCGGCTTTGGAGCCGGTTGCGAACAATGTCAGATATGCGTTGGCATAGAGGGCTGCCATCCTCGCGGACTCCCTTTCCCAATCCTTCAAATCGTCTTGACAGATGCAAATGGCGTCGATTCACAAGTATCTTACTCCAAGTAATCGACAGACCGTGACAGCATCCTGATGAGTCTTTGGGAGCTCAGACATGTCAAAACCTTCCATCCTGGTCGTTAACGATGAGGCCTTGGTGCTAGAGGCTTTGGCGGCCGTTCCCCAGCAGTAGCTCAGAGCAATATATTTCTCAGCCTTCTGGTTTTTTGTTTCAACCAGTTTGACCCTGTTGCCCGTTTTGTCATCTCCCACGTCGATTAGGCCGGTCGGAGGTGTGCTGTTCCGTGGTTTGCAAAGCTCATGCGTGTTGCATTCCATCACCCACCTCAGCGCCCTGGACACGGCGGCCGAGCTCGGTGTGGCTTCGACAATGCGCCCGTGGAAGTGATTCCTCAGCGGTCCATCGTCCTCAACTGCCAGCAAAAAGTCAATCAAATATATGATTTCGGGGCCCATCTTCTTGTCCGACTGGTCGTTGGGTTCTCTTGGCACTGACAGGGCCATCGAGAAGCCCACTCTGTCATGGGCATAGCGGGCTGTAGCGCACAGTTGCCCCTGAGCCCACCTGCCCAGGTGGCCGCCTCGTCATCTAGATGGTCAAGAAATGAACCCCATGTAGGACTCCAGCATGAGACATCGTCACGAGATTGTAGCTTGTCTACAACGAGGCTGCAAAGCTTGCATCCGGCATTCGCGGCGCTGCGCAAGCTTAAAAGATCTGGGTGATGAGGGTACCTGCATCTCCGAGCTTCGGGGACTGTCGACTGCGTCTCCAGGGGTATAGACTGGCACACGTCGCAGAGGCCCATGTCGGATGGGTAGTAGCAAGCTCGTTGCCGACACAGACTCGAGGGTTCGATATTGATGGGATGAAGCAAATCGTACACTGCAGTAAGCTGGGCAGGGTTGACGCTGCGCGACCATGAGAGTTAATGAGTGCTTTGTTCATCGGCGGTGGACTGCGTTGATGCTGTGGCGATGTATATTATCGGAGAAACAGAGACGACTATCAAGGACGGAGGTGGCAGCCACGGAGCTCGGAGGCATCCCGCCAGTCCCGCCCAACAGCCCCGGGGAGCTGGGGCTGACGCCCAGACATCTGCAGTCATCATGCAGGATGCTGCAAGTGGAAAGTCGACTTTTTATGCCGGAGGTGGTTGTGGTCAGCTGTATCGCCCAGTGGCTCGTCGAAAATACAGTTGGTACCAACATCTCTTTTTGCCTTGCGTGAAACAGATTTTGGCGCTTCTGTCGAGCCCGCTGTCTACACATGTATTCATGTAAGTGGTATCTACTAGCGTCACACAGCCGCATTGCTAGTCCAATTCTTCTATTTTCCCCCTTCAGCTTGGTTGGCTTGCCAATCTCCTCCTCCCAAGGCGCATGCTACTGGAAACTGAATGGTCTAAACACGAGATGGTGCAGCAACATTTCCATCGACTGGCAAATGCTGACTCTTGGCCACACACAAAGGCCTCGGGACCTCAGAACCTCTCAGACCAGGAGAGGCAAAAGAATTCAACATCTATGAACGATTAGAAGGCAAGTTCCATAAGTAAGTTTATAAAAGAATCCGGATCCTCACCGAGGAATCGAGCGTCTGGCCGGTTTGGGAGCACGGCACTACCATATTCTGAGCCTCCGATACGCGTCTCCCCCTTCCAACCTACTGCTTTTCATCGCATCGACCACGACCTCCCCGCGCATGATTCCATGCACATATGCCTCGCCGACCATTCGAAAATCAGCATCTGTTCCCGAATCCCAGCCACGTTCCGGCCTCATCACAAAAGGGATGGCTGCGCCGGCGAGAACTACCACTCTGTCTCCAGGCCGGCAACCACTTGACCCGACCCCCATCCTACCACCCTGAGTTGTGAAAAACCTCCTGCCTTCAATCACAGGGCCAATCAGAGCCACAAGAGGCGACAGGTATTTCTCCAGCCTCAATTGCATCGGGGCATCCGGCATGAAACGCTCAGGCACCTGGCCTGGGTTCGGAGATGTGAGACGAGGCCAGTCCACCACGATGAAACCGAAAGTCATGTCGTCCAAAAGCTTCCTATCCGACTGCGAAGACGCATGGGGAGGATATAGTAACAGTTCGAACAGGGACGCGAAGTGCCCTGGGGCAGGCGAGTCATAGCCATTAGAAGCCGTCACGTATTTGTCCGCGCAAAGTGTCCTCCAGAACGCGTCCGAATTGCGCGGGTCCGGGTCGAGCTGGAGTGAGCGTCTCATATGGTCCATGGAATGCACGCTATCCGGGAGAATCCGCTGGGAAATGATGTGCTTAATATGCTCCGCTATCTGCTGCACAACCGAGCGTACCGATGCTATAGTCAACGTGGATACCTGGCTGATGGTTTCCGTCACTGAGTTGATCGTGTCTACTTGAAAACCGCCCACATCAAGGATGCTCGACGGGCTGACTGGGCTGATTGAAGCAGATAGCAATCCACTAGCGCTGTAGATGCCCGTGTGGTTGAGTTTATGGGACCGTGAGGTTCGCAACGCCCAGTCCGGGACCCAAGACGGCAAGGGCGGATCCATTCGGTCAGATGCGGTGTTTATGGAGAGGATGTCAAGCCGACCGCTTCTTTTCATAAGGAATCGCGCTGTCTCGGCGTAGATGTCTGTCACGGATCTGGAGTAGTTGGGCACCAAGTTGGATCGCCAGTCCTCGCTGGTGAGGCCTAGGAGACCGTAGATCTTGTCCCTTGGGTTGGTCGCTTGGCAGTTCAGCGACGTGGAAGTGATTAGCAGCTCGATGTTGACGCCTCTGGTCCTCTGGAATTCTTTGCGCGCGTAAAAGACGCCTGGGATGTTGTACGCCGCTTTGATTCTCGCTCTCATCTCCCAGTTGATGTTGCCTGTAGCGACGCGATCGATATCGGAGGGAGGCTGAGAAAGGCGACGGAACGCCTCTGCTTTCACGACTCTGTTGCCGCACTGGAAGATAGGCTCCTGGGACGCTACTGCATATTCCTGCAGTACCCATATCCTCGTCCACCAAGGTCTCTGAACAAGGTGAAAGACCGCAGTCCATGCCGGTTCACAGTCTTGCGTTGGCCATTCTGCTGGCTTGATGGAGGGTTGACCAATCTCGACCGGCAGCACTTGCTCACAGCGGTTGTCCCCGTCTTTGTGATCAGCGTCGGACTCGTCGCTGGTGAAATACTCGAACGGCTCCGGTACTCCAGCTTCCTCGCTCCCTGCCGTTTGATCCCCGGCCAATAGATCCATTGCGGCGTCACTGTTGTCCGCGGCGGGACCGAGCCACACCAAGACTTTTTGGGCCCGCTCATAGATGTCTCTCATAAGCTGGATCTGCCCACTCTTCTCGTCATTGTTGAGCTGATTGATACAGAGCGCATCGATCCAGAGGACTCTTGGCGTCTCAGCGAGCCGCAGATGCAGTAGAGCATCCAGGAGGCCCTGGGCGATCGGTACAAGCAGCCCATCAAGTGTTATCATAGTGCCCACAGTTTGATCTCCCCAAGTGTAGGAAAGTGCCTCAAACGAGACGTCATCGTCGAGCGATACCGTCTCCATGTCACATCGCAGCTGCGTCTCACCAGAGCCCGGCCAAAGTCTCAAGATGCGTATGTGCCGCGGCTGTTCGACTGGCTTATACGAATACAGGAATTGTGTCCTGTGTCGCTCAACGACCAGCAGTCTTATCCACTCATAGTAGGAATACGTTTTTACAATGTGAATCCCACTGTCCTCTGCTGTCAGATCTGGCGTCTGGCCTGGGGCAAGCACCCGCTTTTTGCTCGGAGAAGAATGCGAGTCCGACCCTGTCGTCTCAGGCCCGAATATCATGTCGCTAATTGTAGCATCGGAGGCACCAAGATCGCAGAGACCTGAGGAAGCCCCGGGAGCAGTCGTAGCTTTTTGAGGCCCGTGAATCCCTGCCGAGCTCTCCACATCGACTGCTCTTCCATGGCATTGATGACAGCAGTGCAGGTTGTACTGTTGGGTACTCTTTTGTTGAGGGCCATGCACGGTCTTGAAGCGGTCAATGAAGAATCTTGTCGATCTTCCAGGGTCAAGCAACCTTGGAACTCACCTGACTGCAAAAGTTGCAGAAGACGCTCTCCTTGTTATTCTCGTCCATCATCGAAGCTAGCCCCTCCCCACCATCGCTCGCCCCAAAACGTACAATTGTGTTGGTGGCAAGCCTGAACCAACCCATTCTGACCTGTGAGAAGGCCACGTTATGCAACCCGAGGTTTAGTATGAAGAAAAGGAGAAGTGGGTTAGAACCCGGAAAACGAGGTAGGTAACTTGTGTGCGACGCTTAATTTCGGAAGGGGGGAACTCGGTTCAGATATTTGAGTATTGTGCACCGCCAGGCCCCGCTCCGGTCCAGCGTCAACTAGTACGTGTAGCTGCCAAGTCACATTTCTGCAGTCAGCATGGCACTACGTGCTAGGTACGTGGAACCTTTCAAGAGCTGCAGAAATATGCGTGAAGTGGCGTCTATTCTCGTACCTGAGTACCGAGGGACCCTAGGATGCTTGCTTACTTGGTATCATAGCGCCGACTGTGAAACCTAGAAGGACGTGGCCCAGAGAGGTCACTCAAAAAATTCGATGTAAGGCAACCATCTCATCCAAAGAAGAAGACCCAAGTTGCATCCTCTGGGCGCACCGGGCCTTCTTTGATACTTATCGTCAAAAGAACGAACCGAGGGACACATTCTTTCTGCAGTAGCCGATGATCTTCAGGTTCAAGGATCTCTTTGAGTCATCATTGCTTTTGAACTGCTACTTCGCTGAAATGCAAGGCGGGGTCAGTGTGACCATGGAAAGAGTGGTGGGGAGATGTTTGATGATGATCCAATGCCGTTGCGGTCGACGAGTTTGCCAGTAATACCTTGCATACAGATCGTTCTTTTCATCACCGCGAGGCCTACTATTCTCGAGGTCATCGTCAATGGCGATGCTCATCGGTGCGGAAAGACGTTGCTCCACTTCAGCAATTCATATCTGCCAAAAGCTAAATGGACGACCATGGCAATGCACGTCCCCTTCAATCTCTGCCACAACAGTCCAAAATGCTAGAATAAGTAGCCTGACCGCTCCCTCGACCTTTGACGCCACCAAACCAAATCTAGAAGCCTGAATTGTAGAAATGTCACCGTTTCCAGCAGCACGTTCTGCATGCGCGAAGTGCTCTTGTCCGCGTCTGAGGGCCATACACATAGCTTCACGCTCAGTACCTAGAAAATGCACTCATTCCCGCACGCCGCTTGCATCGGCTCACCGGCGCCTGTTTCTTGTGGTAGTGACCGGCTCGAACGCCCCGTCATCGTCGTCGTCATCATCATCGATCTCATCATCACTAATCGTGAGAGTCTTCTGCTGAGATGGGTTGATGCGCGAGCTGTTGGGCCTCTGCGACTGGGAAAAGTTGAGCATGGATTGCCTCGTCTTGGAGGCCGCAGGCGCCTTGCTCCCTCGCGAGGCGGCCGCCCGAGTCGTCGTCGCGGCCTTGGTGGCCCGAGTCCCGCGCTTGGGAGGCGGGGCAGGAGGGTCCACCTCCTCGTCCTCCTCCCCAAAGGCATCCACAGACATCGCATCGCCTGGTGCTTCTTCTTCTTCCTCCTCGTCCTCGTCGCTGTCTGCGATGAAGCCTCCCCTCTTCTTGGGGCGGCCACGAGTCGCAGGCGCTTTTTTGGCGGCTGGCGCCTTCTTCGCGGCTGCCCCGCGACCACCCTTCGCAGCAGCGCCTTTCTTGGCAGCGGGTCTCGCGGGTGCGTCGGCGAACGGATCATCTATCGAAGTATCTCTGACGAATAGAGAACTCTCATCGTCCATGTCGACATCCTCGTCGCCTCGGCTCCGTCTGCCCCGTCCCTTTGCTTGAGCTCCTGACGGTTGTTTGATGGTTTCCCATCGGTCAGAGTTATCTGGATCGTCCCAAGGACCCTCATGATCCGAGTCGTAGTTGCGTGGCCTGGGTTTGAGCCTCCTCTTCTGTGTCCACTTCCCACCCGGCCCTTCGCCCCTCTTTTCGAGCATATCCTTGCAACGTTGGATGACGGCCTCCGGGTCTTCGCCCATCTCGGTATCGTTGATCTTGACCAAGTAGTCCAAAGACTTGCTGAGGGATTGGTTGACGAAGTCATCGATGGCTTCCTTGGTTCCCTTATTGATGTACTCAAGGACGGCCTCCTCGAAGTGGTTCTGCGGGAGGACTTTCAGGGAGCTCTGCTGGAGGAACTCCCGCATGAGTACGTCGATCCTGATAATCTCTTCGTTCTCGATGGCCTCCTTGATCCCCTCTGGCAGCTTGTTGTCGCCTTTTGCGCGTTCTAATCCCTTTTAGCCAAATCCATACCCTGTCATTGCGGGAAGGCATTGACTCACTCGTACTCGACTTCTTTCGGTAGAAGGACACCACGTCGTTCGTGTTCGCGACCTTGCCAATAAAGTTGTTTGAGAATCGCTGAGGGTTTTGAAGTTCGAACGAGCCGCCTTCTTCTGTGCTGTATTCCACCTTCAGCCGGACGAGCGGCAAAGGCCGGTCCTCCTCTTCAATGTCGTCTGGGTCGTCTTGCATGGAAAGCCATGTCGCATTGGCTTCGTCGATCAAGTTGTGCACAACCTCGATGAGCTTCTTCGTAACCTTTTCCCTTCTGTCCTTTTCCTTTGCGAACTGAAGTTCCTTGAAGGCCGGGTCATTCTTCAGCACGATCTCTCTGTGGGCAAAGGGGCGAACGGTCTTGAGAGTGATTGCCTCGGTTGTGAACTCGTCCCCCGTGATTTTGACAATGGCAACTTGCTTTGGCTCTGCCTCGCCGGGTATGAGTGATGTCGCAACGGATGAACCCGGCTGCATGACGAAGAAGCCGGTCTCGGGGTTCTGTTGAGGCTCGATCTTGCAGTCATGCTCGTGGCCCCAGACAACGAGGTTCATCCAATTCGGCAGCGCATCCTCCGGCAGGTAGCTCGTCGCCGTATGGGGGGTGTGATTTTGGTGAACAGTCAGGAGGTTGAAGAAATTTCCAGCGTCCTCGGGTGGTTTGTAAAAGGTGACCTTCTTGTCTCGGAAGGTACGCCATAGGCGCTCGTCTCGGACGTTGCTGATGCCGTATAGAGCCAGCTTGGTGTCTCCCTTCTGTAGCAGTACCGGTTTTACATGGATATTATCCGCCTCCGGTACGCGGCCAAAGTAGTTCACCAAGCCGGCAACCTGCAGCAGGTCCAGCGAGCAGTAGTGCCCATCACCGCTGGGATCGTCGTGATTTCCGTGGATGGAGAACACAGGAAGTGAGATGTTGATGTCCGGGTCTTCATAGTTGACGTGGGAAAAGGCGCCCTCAAAGACCTCGTTGGCGTCGCTCAAGAACTCGAGCTGGCAGGGCTTGTTGCCTAGACAGTTCTTGCGGAGGGATCGCATCACTTGATACATGGATTTCCGCGACGGACGGTTGTCGTGGAACAGGTCGCCGCCGAGAAGAACCATGTCAACCTGAAAGTACTGTGAGAAGGGACCACAGCAAGTTCGAGAATAGCACAAAGACTGACCTCCTCCCTCACGGCGATCTGAAGGATCTCATCGAAGGTCTTCCAGCTATCATCCTTGCGGATGGGATCGCGCTCCTCGTAACCGACATGGTTGTCTGTTGCTACCAGGATCTTGATCGTGTTGACAAGATCCTCGCGGGCTGCTGAAGCGTTCGAGGGTCAGCATCAGCGTGGGGATGAGATCTCGGACCGGAAGCACGCGAACCTGAAGCCGCCGCAGAGGGCATCTTGGGATGCTTGGGATCAAGAATCACTTGGGACTGTAACAGCAATCTGTTCCTCCACCAGAAACCAGTGCATCAAGATGAGAAGTTGGGTCTGCTCAGTGCATTGGTCAAATGAGTGTCACTTGGGCCTCTGGTTGGAGTGTACTCAAGTGGCACGCGTCGGAAGGGAAGTGGGGGCATTCAGGCAGTCGCGTCAAAAGAGGACTGAAGAAGCTTGGACCACCTCACGAAGTCACATGTACTTGGGCCTCATGCCTGTGAATGGGTGTGGGGGTGACTCAGCATCCAAAACATTCCTTGTCCTGGCACGTTCACTTGATTTGTCCAAAAGCAACTGTGGCGCGCTCCTGGTCCGTGCACACCGCACCAGCACGCTAAGCTCCATCGGGAGACTGCACCGCCACAGCTCTCTCAAGATGTCTTCAGGAAGTGGATTCTGGGACCTTGACCGGGATCATCTTGAACGGTGGGAAGTGGTTCAAGAATTCGGCTCCTCCATCATCCCGAATCATCAACGGACCAATCGCGTCACCCCGGCAGGCGTTGTTGCTGAGATCGAACACACGCGCCAGCTACTCGGGGGTTCACGACACGAGAGACTTCAGCACGAGAGAGTTCAGGACGAGAGACTTCAGCACGAGAGACGACTGCGCCTTGAGACGGGCGGACTGAGGTACGCAGACGTCGAGGAGTGGATCGCGACCGTGGGCTCTCCTCCTGCTTTCTTAGACGATTCTGGTATGTCCTCGTTTTTTCCCTCTTCTCTTCTGTTTGATTCTCTGTATCGTGACGTATCTAGAGCTTTTCACAGGCTTTTCGGAAGACGGAAGGGTATCGGTGTGGTCCGACGGGGCTTCACAAGCCTCCACGAGCGTCGCGACGCCCACTCATTCCCGTGGCTCGAGTGAGTAGGCTGCTCAGCAAACAGCGCAGATTCCCACACACACAGGACATCATGTTGACACTGCTGTCAGGCGCGGGGGGTGACAGAATGGACGTTCTGGACCTCCACGATGACGAGCACGAACGTCTAGAGAACTTCATCGACGACGACGAAGATGCAGACATGGCGGACAGTGATGGCGAGGACCAGCTGGGAGGGAGCGAGGAAGGGTTTGGTGAGGACGATATGGGCGGTGATCATGAGCCCGGCGTCCCCTTCAATCCCATTGCGATGGGCCTCAAAGAAATCGGCGGCCTGGCCCACTTCCGTGTCAGCTCCTACAAGCCCGGCAACGGCGTCGAGGAGCTCGTCAACGACGACACGGATCGATACTGGCAGTATGTGTACTACCTCGGCTCATCCCAACTCATTCCCCAGACCTCACACCGTGATGCCGACAGGCTTGCTAACACGTACCAAAGGTCCGACGGCATCCAGCCCCACCGCCTGACCATGACCTTCGTCAAGTGCGTCGAGATCCGCGCCCTCCGCTTCCACGTCGACTACCACCAGGACGAGTCCTACACGCCGACCAAGATCAACTGGTACGCGGGCACCTCGGAGCACGACCTGCTGCACTTTGCCACCTCGACCCTCGTCAACCCGGAGGGCTGGACCGACGTGCCCATCACGGGCGCCGGCGGCGGCGAGGACGGCAACAGCCTCATGGCCTTCGTCGTGCAGATGCAGATCGTCGAGAACCACCAGAACGGCAAGGACACGCACATCCGCGGCGTCAAGGTCTACGGCTTCGACGACCAGCTGCGCGCCGCGGGCCCCACGGGCGTCCGCGACGACATGCCCGCGCTGCGCAAGGCGTTCAAGGTCGACGAGACCAAGAGCGCCGAGGAGAACGAGCAGCTGTTCAAGGAGCACGTCCGCGGCATCGAGTTCGCGAGGGAGTTTGAGGTGGGCGATCCCTCTGGTACGGCCTCGTCGCTGGACTTCATTGAGGATCCCCAGCTTCGTTAGGGGTGTGTTTGGTCTGGTTTGCATCCAACGGCGTTTGGGAATATGGGCGGCTTGGTCATGGATGATACCCCACACTGCATAGCTCAGGATCAGGTCTACGGCATAGCGAGGTTGACGCTCTCGTCCCTCAATTGAATGATTTCCCCTCTCTAAAGACATGCCGAATCAAGGCGAGCCCGCCGTGCTTGTGTTTGAATGCGTCGTTTGCCATCAATCTGGCGAGAAGCGCGCCGTGCATATTGACCGAGCTCCGTGGCAACAGGCGAGTATCATCACCAGAGCACGGGGCCATATTGAGTGTCACCGCAAGACATAAGACAGAATCAGGCATTGGGTGATCGTTGAGTCAGGGCAGCCATGCATAATCTGCCGCGTGTTTGAGAGCAGCAGTCTCGATACTATCTAGGTTGCCAGGAAGGATACAGTCAGACGCACGAGATAGCATGCTGGAAATGAAGTATAGAGTCGAGCATATCACGATGATGATGTGTGTGGTTGATTCTCGGTCAGAGCCATCCGTACCGGCGCCGAGGGCCGAACGTGATCGTCATTGCCCCGCCCCCACCTAAGTAGGACATTACATTCAAGGCACGGTGATCTGTAGACGTCCTTCCCCTCGTCATCCTCCTCTTCTGCCTCTGAGCTCGTCTGTCTTGAGCGTCGCCAACACCCTCATCATGCCTCCAGCGTCCAGCGCAGAGGCAGACCTACCCGACATGTCTCTCCCGCGCCTCCAGTCCGCCCTGCGAGCCTTCCAGGCCTCCGGCAAAGGCTTCGAGCTCATCAGCACCAACACCTCCGCCTCGAGCGCGCCGCGGCGGTGCAGGACGCTCATCATCCTCGACTCGAGCTTCAACCCGCCGACGGTCGCGCACATGCAGATGGCCACGTCCGCGCTGCGCGGCCTGCAGGAGCAGCGGGACATCGCCGCGACGCTCAGGGGCGGCGCGGGCCCCGTCGCGGCCGACGGCGTGGCACACGGACGACGAGGACATGGTACTACTACTACTACTACTACTACTACTACTGATGACGGCCGAGATGGCACGCGGCTGCTCTTGCTGCTGGCCGTCAACAACGCGGACAAGGCGCCCAAGCCTGCGCCCTTTGAGCAGAGGCTCTTGATGATGGGGGCCTTCGCGGGGGATCTACAGCGTGCGTGGCGGGAGGCACGACGACAAGGCACACAAAATGGGCAGCAGCAGCAGCAGCAGGAAGAGGAGGAGCAAGAAGATGTCCCGGTAGACATCGGCCTGACGGCACACCCCTACTTCCACGACAAGTCCGCCGCGATCGCCTCCTCGCCAGAGTACGACTTCTCGCCCGCCCACCCATCCTCCCCCTCGACGTCCCCCGACGAGACCCCGACGACCGAGCAGATCTTCCTCGCGGGCTACGACACCCTGATCCGCATCTTCGACCCAAAGTACTACAGCCCGCCCGTGCCCGCGCAGGGCGGCGCCGTCGCGGCCCCCAACGAGAACACGTCCCCGATGCAGAGCGCCCTGGGGCCGTTCCTGGCGCGGGCGCGGCTGCGCATCACGACGCGGACGGACGCGGACTGGGGCGGGCAGGAGGAGCAGGTGCGCTACGCCGAGGAGCTGTTGTCAGAGGGCGGCGGCGAACTGGAGAGGGTCGGCGGGCGGAAGGAGTGGGCGCGGCGGGTCGAGATGGTCGACGGGATCGAGGATGGGGAGGGCGGTCTGGTGTTGAGCAGTACCGAGGCGAGGAGGGCGGTCGGGGAGAAGGATTGGGGGACGCTGCGGAGGCTCGTGCCTGAGGGCGTCGCGGGCTTGATCGAGGAGGGCTCGGTCTCGTGGGATTAGGAAAGGTCGTAGCTGTGGTCTGGAGGGGGTGATGTGTCGGGCCTCGGTATGAGGATCAGTAGATGCTTAATGATACCTAGGTAACCTGTACGGGAAGCCTGGAGCTGGTGGCTCTGACGACGCTGTACAATTCGAAAGGTAGACCCTCGCACTGAGCACTTGAGGATGGGCAGGATCATCACAAACGGCACCATCAGCGTTGACATGACGGGACGCATCTAGATCTCCATGCGGCGGCTGGCAGCTCGTGCGCAGACTCCGCATCGCGAATGGCAGCGCCACTAACGGCAGCTCAGAGCCCGGCAGCTGTTGCCGCGCCGTCTCGCATGTTGCCCTCGCGCGTGAGCGGAGCGACGTCGTGTGGCATGGCGAAACAAACGCGACACGGTCAAGGTGGCGGTGAGAGGCGGGTGACAGGACGGGAACGGACGAGACCCATCACGATACAAGAGTTCTTTTCTTCTTCGCGACACGAGACCAGCCCGTTGTCAACAATGAAAAAAAAAGGAGAAAAAGGCCTGTCAGAATTCCATCGACACCCACCCCGCCCGAGCGCCCGAAGGCAAGACCTCGGGTGATCGGGGTAGAGATCATCACCACTCCCTATACAGCCAGACCGTGAGGAGAGGCCGCCACCTTTGCAGGCAGGACGGGAGTAAGGTTGGTGTTTCACCCTAGGGCGTCGAGGATATGTAGTCATCTTCCAGGGTAGGTTCTGTAGCTATGTTGGGAAACATAGAAGTTGGGACGATTCCTATAGAAATGATTCTCTAGAGTTGGTCGTCGTGAAGAACCAAAAGAGAAAAGAGGTGGAAAAGGGAGGTGGGAAACGCGCGTATATATAGGCAGAGGGATGGACGCACGGACCATCTGCGCCCGCTGCCGACCGCCTTCCATGTTGAGGTCAGCGCCCGTCGGTCGGGGATTCTGCCATTTGAATTTTGACAGGCCCCACCCGCCTTGAAAAATTTGTGAAAATTGTGCCCAGATTCACCCGCTTTGCGTGGTCTGGACGCCAGGAGTGGAGGGATGTGACTCGTGCGGCTCCATGATTGACATTGCTATCGTCATACAATTCATCCATTGGCTCTTTTCTCCTTCTTGCACCAGGCCAACCTGCCATTCATGCGTGCTCTGTCACGACTCACCCTGCCTCCAGCTCCGGCCATGTTGCTCCGTGCTGCCCTGCTGCCTGCATCTCTTCAGGTAGCCGGATCAAGATGCCGCCGTGGACAGGCCCAGACCCTTCCGCGTGAGAGTACTGTAGTACTCTGCGAGAGGGCAGTTCCACCCAGGGAACTCGTCACAGCGGAATGAGTTCCAGGCAGAGGGTATCGCCGAGGTCCAGAAACCAACAAGACGTCCCTCTGTAGGTACGGGTGCCTGGAGTGCAGAAGGCTACCTAAGTACTCAACGTTGGGTTGGGACACGGGGAGAGCTTGTGGCTACAGCTACCTTGGTCACAGCACATCCCAAGCCGCTGGACAAGGTGCCGTCGAGGCGATGCAGTACAGGTTGACGCCCGCAGAGAAGAGCAGGTACTCCAAGGCTTGCGCGTATTATCCGTCAGGTTGGGGGCGACACTCTGCGTCATCTTGGTTACCACCTCACAGTCCCCGCCAAAATTTAACTGCGATGGGGTGCACGTTGGTAATAAACTGAGACCAGTTGACGAGAGGATCCATTTCAACCCCGAGACTTGACCCCAAGCGCTAGCCGAGTAGTAATCTCGAGCAGATGGGTCCTTCCGGTCCCAATACCTTGATCAGAGCCAGTGTGAGGTAACAAGCCGAGGTCGACCGGCGTCGGTGTCTCCAGCCGTGCAAAAAGCCTGCCTTGCGCCGATACAATCCTGTCTGCCAGTTTTGCCCACCTTGCCTTGGGCCCTTCACCGGGAACTTCCGTGCCAGACAGGCGGGTAGACCTGGTAGGGTTGGTAGGGTCATAGAAAACGACTGCAGAGTCACTACCTAGGTAGCGCCAAGCAGCCCACGGTGGCCGTTCGAGCGATCCATTCTGGCCGCCGTCTCTTTCAGATTCCCGCTCGGACGCGTGCGCGCGGTTGAGGGACATCACAAAACAGGGACCTATTGCTCCACACTCCGAATCCCACCTCACGCTGAGTGCCACCCCGACCAGCCGCGGAGCAACGTGTCCTTGATCTGCATTTCTGTCTCGCTGTGTGTGGGCCCGTTTGTCTTTGCCGAGCAGGTCCGCTCCTGGGCGTGCGGGTCCCGGCCGCGCGGGTCCGTACCTCCGAGGCCGCACGATATGGATGGTAGGTATGGTACTGCGCAGCTCAAGAGCCACCACGTGCGCATGGAGGTCCACAACAACGACAAGTGGTCCGGTGGTGTAGTTGGTCATCACATCAGTCTAACACGTTCTCAGCTTTCGAGACCGTGCTCACTGAAGGTCTTGAGTTCGAGCCTCAACCAGATCATCTTTTTTTTAGTTTGAGATTTCTTGGTTCTTTGTGTGTTCGGCCGTGTGGAATGGATACGGATATGATACAATGCACCACCTTTCTTGAAAATTCCTCGTGCCTTGCGTAATTCATCTATATACTTTTGCCTTTTCTCTGGCCCTCCAGCTGCTTGGCTGTCTACCTAGGTAGCTGTTTGGTCTGACTGTCTGAGAATTTGGGTGATTGCCAATAGGGTGTCTGGGTATCTGGTGCCGGGACAACTTTCAGGTAACCCCACTTCCTTTGCTCCGTGACTTCCTAGGCCTGCATTGCCTAATTGACTCTGAGCCATAATAAGAAATAAAGACTAATGAGCTCCTATATGCAGGCATGCTGGAGCTGACTTTCTGAGGGTTGTTCTGCCTGACAAATAATGCATCCCCTACACCTGTCCACCAACTTCTCGCCGAAACTACCTGTGATCCTGTGCCGATTTATTGCAGCTGATCTTCCACTAGCTCGGTCTGCATATAAGCCAGCGCTCGGTTTTGAATCCAGTAAAATGGCTCGACGTGTCGAGTCAAGCAGGCTCGCGCCACATAAGGTATAGCGGTATGTTGTGCGGCGCTCGGCTAGTTCCATCTCACCATATGGATACCTAGGTAAGTTCGAGCACCACGCAAGGGGCCAGCCAAGAGCCATGACTGGACGCATGTACTAATGAGAATAGTCACGCATTGTACTTATTGGCCGGACTTGAACGCCACCTAGATCATTTTACAGGATCAACCAGACCACAGGCAGTTGGTTTGTTGGTGGGCCGGTCCGTGGAGGGGTCGCCCGGCCTACAGAAACCTTTGTTCTGCGCAACTGGAGCCATTATCTTGAAGCTTCACCTACAAGCGTTTATCTCTGAGCTTCATCAATGGACAACGCAAACGAAACGCGAGTTCAGACGGAGGGAGCGCCCGACGCCCTGGAGAATTATGTCCATCGCCCACTCCAAGATGCGGCAAGAAGTATTCGGCTACTACAACTCCTCCTCGCTGAATCAGACGAAGAACCGCTTGAGGGCTGTTTTTGGATTCACGGGCCCGACTCTGATAAAACGGTACATCGCCTTGTCTTATACTTGGGGCAGCCAGGCACCCACCGAGGACTTAATAATTGATGCGGAGAGACATCAGGAAACAAGCCCGGAACATTCCATGGAAACTGGGAATGACTCGAACGATTCCCGTCCCTGTGTAATAAAACTCCGCCCAAATCTTCAGCTGGTCCTCAAACGTCTTCGTTGATTTATGAGGGATCATCGTACTGAGGCGTCCACGTGGCTCCTTTGGATCGACGCCGTGTGCATTGATCAAACCCAAAACGCGGCCGAGAAAAGCATCCAGGTCCAGCATATGGATCGTGTGTATCGAGAAGCACACATAGTTGCTATATCGCTGCATTCAGCGGACGAAGCACGCGACGCGGAAACCGCTGAATGGTTTATAAAAATAAGGCGACTGCGACGCCTGAATGCGGACTCGGAGCAATTGAGAGTACACCTTACGACATTTGAGGACGTTCAAACGTGGAACAGGGCCTCTCCAAGCGACTTTGGAAAGTTCCTCTCTAAAGAAGATCGCAAAGCTTTCGAGTCTGTCTTCGCTGGTCTTGCAGGTCATCCTTGGTTCACTCGTCGATGGATTATCCAGGAGGTCGTCAATGACAGTCGGAAGATAGTTGGAATTGGCCAAGACTGGTTCAACTGGGAGAGTTTTATATCTTTTCTGGATTACGGTCAGGGCATGGTCGGGGCAATCGAAGCAATCGACAATCTTCATCACGCCCAACATGCACTGGGCGGCGATGGTATGTCTTTGGACTCCCTACTTGCAAGATTTCATCTATCCTCGGCCACCAATCCGCATGATGCTATTTACGCCCTGCTCTCTTTGGCAAATGACAACGACAAGTTGTCAATTGTCGTCAACTATCAACAGTCTGCAATTTGCACCTTTACGCAGGCTGTTCAGCACATTATCTATCTCAGTAGCTCACTGGATATTATCTGTCATTCTGGCTTTTGTTCTCATGTCAGACCGAGTTGGGTCCCTATGTTTGGATCTGTGGACGACAACAACCAGTCTGGTCTAGGGAAAAACGCGTATTCGCCTGGATCTATGGCAACACTCGGCCATCCAAGATGGAAGGTGCCGGCGATCTATTCTGCCTCAGAGGGCAAAGACTCGGATATCTATGTCCAATTCAACGATAACGATCAGCATATTCTCTTCTCAAGGGGCTATATTGTGGATGTGGTGAAGGACATTTCTACTCAACGTTGATGCCCAAGGGTTCCTGACCACCCTGTTGCAAAAGAGTGGCTTAGTATGGCAGCATCTCATGCCTACAATCCATCCTCGGTGGAAGTCGGGAAATCTCGTTTAAAAGGGACAGAGTCTGTTCCAATATCATTTTGGCGGTCTTTAGCCGGTAACCGACACCTGCACATGCACAACGGATCCCAACGCCTTACTAATACATGGGTTTCATTTATTATACGCGAAGCACTAAAAGGTCATAAAATAACGGCAGATTACAACTCGGCTCAAAGTCCATTGCACGATAGTATACATTATATTACGTGCAACAATCGCATGCACAGGTTTGCCCTTACAGAACAGTCGTTTGGTTTCGTTGCTAATGAAGTGTTAGAAGGGGATCTTGTGGCGATTCTGTTTGGTTGTTCCGTCCCCGTTATTCTTCAACCGCATAAAGGTCATTATCATTTTGCTGGAGCGTGTTTTATTAATGGACTTATGGATGGAGAGTAAATGGAAAGAGAAGGACCGCCGCAGTCCTTGGAAATACTATAGTGGAAAGAATGATGATTTTCAACACAATGAGCAGGATTTCCCTATACCGAAATGCATCACGTTCCTTATACTCTCTGTTGTCCCGCTGCATTTCAGCCATCGCTGCCGGCTGCTAGTTTCCTACGATAGGTACCTTGGGATGTAGTCTACTTCTCTGCGTGCAAAAATTTGCATCGAATACCTAGGTATACCAGAACGGCTTGTAAAAAACAGTTAGCATCAGAATGAGATCCCCGAAATGAATAGAATGGTTTGACGAGAAGATACCTAGTGTGGAAAGCCAGGACCAGAGTGGAAAGTCATGACTACTTAAGTAGGATACAGGAGCCAGCATGTCTGAGGCAGCGCCAGCAGACCAATCGACTAGCGTAGAGCCCAACGTCCGCATATAAATAGCCTCAGTGGCTATTTGTAACCACTCGTCTGGTGAAACGGCACGAGACCACCCTTTATTCGTTCAAACTCTGCATCAAGTCATCTACGTCGTCGTCGAACTCACGCAGCAGTTGTTCATCCTCGTCGTGACAGTCAGCGTTCGACTGGACGTCTTCCTCCTCGTGCCCGGCGACTGGCTCACTCGCAAGACCTACATCAACCAGCTGAACATCATCGTCCTCGCCCCTCTCCGTGCCGGCGCTCCAGATATTGAGGAGCTTCAACGTGCTGCCGCTTGCGTCCGGGTCCCACGCCGCCATCTTCTCCACGGAATACGCACACCCGACCTGCTGCCACTGCGCGGCCCAGACCTTGCGGCCCAGAATCTGCGTCTCGGCGACCGCGTCGGCGCCGCTGGCCAGCTTGATGGCGCCGTGCACCTGCAGCCCCAGGATCGCCGCAATGCCCGCCGGGTCGGGCACGGGGATGCTCGTGGAGAGCTCGTTCGAGGACGATGTCGACACGCTGCGGACGACCATGGCGTCCTCGATCAGGTAGATGCCTGTCAAGAGCCATACCTTCGGCGCGCTGAAGGCGTTCCGCCACCACTGTTGGTACCGGTGGGCCACCGTCAGCACAACCCGCAGCCAGGTCCGGGCGGCATCTTCCTCTAAGAGACTACTGAAGAAGGTTTCCGGGCTGTAAAACAGGGTCAATTCTGGGCTCTGAAGAAGCGGCATCTAGCCCTGGGGAGGTTGGGGGGGGGGGGAGGATACGTACTCGAGGAGTTCGACCTTGGACCCATTCCTCCCAACAACCAGCCGGCTCGTCATCCTCGACCATTTAAACCCGAAGACTAGAAGCGGATCAAGCCCGATGCTCGCCTCCGGGGCGAAAGCTTGCTTATAGCCCATGATGCAGAACGGGCGATGATCAGCTGTCGCGCGAGGCGGTTGGGCAAAAAGCTCCCTGCGGCTCGTTCGTCGTCAGCTACCGGTGCATTCTTTTCGGACAGAGCAGCAACCAAGAACTGTCCAAAAAGCTTACGGAGCCTCGCGATGGCGGTATGGGAATCTGTGCCGCGGGTTGGCGTAGTCCAGTGCCATGGTCCCCAGCCGCAGCAGGCTGGGATCGATGCCCTCGTCGTAGCCGAAGTAAGTGACCTTCTCCTTGGGCGCCATGATCACGCCTAGTTAGGGCCCTTCGAGCGAGCCACTGTGCGATGGTGCAATCCCAGACTGCTGTGAGATGGTTATGCCCCAGCTTTATTGTGCTCATGCGAGTGCGAGGGGCTTTCGTCGTTGCCGTCTGTGACACATTCATCCGGGCCACTCTGTGCCGATTGGAGATACAGGTCTTCAGCCGCATCATATGCACCAAGTCGGCGATCGGTGTGAATTTGGCGATACATCGGCTTTCAGGCCCTGGAGATTGGTCTCTGGACCACGGTGGCTGCATATTGGCCGCCGAACTTGTCTACTTGGGGCCAAGAGGCTCGAGATTAAGCTGACCACCACGTTTTTAGCCTGCCTCACAATCGTACCCTAGGGTAGTACAGCATGCCACTGGTCAGCAATGCCTGCTCATTTTGAGGCTGACTGGCATCGCACCTCTGGTGGCTATATTCTAGGAGCCTAAGTATGTTCACCCGATTGACGTTGATGTTGCAAAGTCTTGGGACAACGACTTCAGGATTGAGACCCATCATAACTGCAACCAACAACGTGACTGATCCTCACTCTGTTTTGTTGTCATGGACTTCCAGGAAGTTTGCAACTTCTACGATGGCGTTTACCTGTATGACAGCTTCAGGGGCAGTCTTACTGACATCGAAGCCGCCTTGAGGCTCCGTGAGTCCGAGATCTACCTTGTCTCGCTGGATCAGTTGGGATCATTTGCTATACTCAAGGCGACCTTCTTACTACTTTCCGGTCAGATCAAGCATGCCGATCAGCTTCTGGCAATCTGCGCCGAGCAGCAGATTTTCGGGCGACGTTGGGCTTTCCGGTCCAGTATTTACCGAGCTCTGGGACATATCTGGCAGCAGTATCCCCCTGTATTCAAAGACTGCGTCTTGGATGGCCCTTCGACGTTTGTGTGGAGCATACACAATCCCGAGACGTGGGCCGGAAAGTACCTGGGACACTGCGCGGCGTACCAATATCAAGACGGTATCAGCCAGCAAGACCGACTAGAATTTCGATTCGTCGACACCCTGAAGAATCTGCTCGATGTCCACAGACAGGCCAGGCTATCAATCCTAAAAGACATAGGGGCGCTTAATGATGAGGAGCGAAGACGACAAGAAGATTTCCTCCGCGGTCTTACCAGATACCAAGAAGACGCATACGGTTTCCGCTTGGTGCAATGCGAAGTGCTCAAGTGGCAGTATGCCACACGTCGGTTGTTGGGCTTGCAGGATGCCCATGTCTACCTCGAAAGGCTGAGAGAAAGTTGCGAAGAAGCGGGTGACAACCATGGGTTGGGGCTGTACTGGATCCTGCGAGGGGACCACAACGCCTCGCCGCCGGAAACATGTCCCATCGCGTTGAACCTGCACATTCGGGACTCTCTTTCAGCCTTCGGCGGAGATAGCAGTGTTGCCCGACCAAGGGATCTATATCCGCTGGATGCGGATGAATCTTCACACTCGTCGGCTCAAGGCAAATCTGGTCATGGCCTGGCACTCGCTTTAGAATGCTATGCCACAGCAGAGATCTACTTCGAAAGCGCAGACACAAGTCCCAGCCGCGGAGCCGCATTCATTCTTCTGCGGCGAGCCTGCCTTTCCATCATGGCGGAGAACAGTGGTTGTCAGGATATCATAGAGTCCGAGGAGCCGGTGAGCGACATCTTGGCTCACAGCATGGCCCTGGCTGCGTCCACCGGCGACATACAGCTGCGGGATACAGCTCAGACCCTGCTGTTGCTGGAAGATCCGGCACACAACGTGGAGGTGGTGCATGGGATGATGCGAGATATCCTGGAGGCGGAAAACGAGGTCCTGAACCTATGCCTTGGCCTGCTGGCACTGCGCATCTCGCTGTTCTCCAGATTCCACCGCGGCGACTTCAGATCGTCGATGAGGGCTGTCGAGGTCAGCCGCCAGTTGCTCAAGGGGAGCAGCCAAGCCCTGCGTGTTGCGTGGCTCCAGGCAATGCTGGCACAGTGCAGGCTGTACTCTGAGATGGGCCACATCACGGGCGCCAACATATGGGTCGGCCACCTGCAGCAGGGCCTGCCGTACCTCCTCCTGACCACGTACGCTCGCAGCTTAGCAGCCCCGGCCGAACCTGCACGGCCACAGAGCTCCGCCGCCCAGTTCTCGATCTTGATCATGGAGCTGACAAGAGCCATCCAGGATATCAAGGCGGACGTCTACACAGCAAGCCGGGCCCCTGCCGCCGTGCTGGGCTTTCCGGCCGAGTTCATCGACTCCCATGGCGCCCTCGCTCTGCGCTGGGAGACCTGGAGGAAAGGCCACAACATCCGGCTCAAATGGCAGATGGTGAAGAACAAACATCAAAAACACCGAGATCATGGACGTCTAGAGGAGGCTGGCCAAGAGCTGCGGGCATTTTGCCACGACGAGGAGGTCGCTCAGAGCCCGCTCCTCGTGGCCAAGGCCTTGCGAGTCGAGGCGATGGCGCGGTGTGGCGACTTGCAAGGGACGAGGCAGGTATCAGAGTCCATCGGTGACAACGACCTAGTCGAAAGCCATTCGCTGCAGCATCTGTCGACTTGGACACTCACTGTTACAACTCTGGACAGCTTGCGAAGTGAGGCGTCGCGGCGCCTTCACTCGTTGGAGCTCATCTTGTCCTCTTGTATCAATGCACGATGCTATGGCAGGGCATGGTTGATATACCAACGGATCGACAACGAGTATCCCGAATACTTCACTTCCAAGGCAACTTACAGCATGCGGTGGCCATGGCAGCGGTGTTTCACCGCGGGTCTGGTCCACGACAAGAGGGGCGCCTACAATGTGGCCATCCAGTATTACACGCAGGCACTCATCTTCTTGAAGGAAGTGGAGCAGAGTTTCGTCAACCAGAACGACCGACGCAGGCTCCTCAACCTGCCTGAGGTATCGCAACTTGTCGGCAGTCTGGCTAGGCGACACCTCGGATGGACGACTCAGCAGCCGCACGTCACGAGGCTGGAGGCAACACAAAACCCGAGGATCGACCGGAACGAGTTCAAAGCCTTCGACATGGATATCGACTACGCGAGATTTGGGGGGTTCCCCCATGCAAGGGATGCCATCTGGATTCTCGAGTCCGGCCGAGCTCGAAGTGTCTGGGAGCAGCTCACCAACCAGACACAGACGAGCCCGGCCGTCAGCAGCCTGATCGAGAAGCAAGAGAAGTGGATGTCTCTGTCCTCCAAGGACTCGCTGAACGAGCAAGAAAAAGAAGAGATGAGGCAGTTGGAAAGTCAGCCCCTGCATAGCGCTTTGCGCCGTTCCATCCAGGATAGTGAAGCTCTCACCGTGGCCAGCTTTCTCGAAGGTGGGATGGCCCGGATAGGCTTCCCCAACGTTGGTGTTGAAGAGATCTGCCAGCAGATCCCCACCAACGCGATCGTGATATACACTGACCTGAATGAGCAAGACCTGCTTGTTTTCGCCATTGATCACAGCGGCGTAAAGGTCGCCTTCATTGCGGGCGCGCCGTCCAGTGCCGTCGAGGCGTTGGTCCTCGCGACCTTGTCCGCCATGGAAGGTCAGAAAGACGACCCGGGGCCGCTGAAGTGCCTGTCGGTCATACTCAGTAACATACTGGTCGTCCCGCCCATAGAACGATGCATCGACGCCCGTGAGCACGTCATCTTTGGCGTCTCCGGCCCACTGTCCCGCTTCCCACTGGGCATGCTCATGTACAAAGGCGAATACCTCCTCCTCCAGAGACAGGTCTCACAGGTGCCCAGCCTCGCGACCCTCCATCATCTCAGGACCAGGCCGATGCAAGACGCCCACGGCAAGATGAAGATATCTGTGATTGCACGGCCAGGAAGCGTGGCGGACCACGAGCGGACCAACATCAAGCCCCTCCTGATGGCCGGCGTCGAGGCCCAGATCATCCGGCACATGACCGGCTGGGCCGCGGGCCCGCTGCGCAACGCCGCCAACGTCACGAGGGAAGAGTTCCTGGACGACTTCCGCGCGTCGGACTGCCTGCACATCTCGACCCACGGGCACAGCGACGCCGACGACCCCTTCCGCTCCAGCCTGCTCCTCCGCGAGCGGCTGCGCGTGCTCGACCTGCTCTCGGCGCGGACGGGCGCCGGCCTGGTCGTCCTGAGCGCGTGCCTGAGCGGTGCCGGCAGGGCCACGGCCGCGGGCGACGTGCAGGGCTTCTCGCACGCCCTGCTCGCGGCCGGCGCCGGCGCCTCCCTGGGGGCGCTGTGGAAGGTGCACGACCTCGCCACCATGATACACATGCACCTGTTTTACACCATCATGCTGTACGCCCTGGAGGACCCCACCATCGCGGAGGCGTGGCACTTTGCGACGCGTATGCTGTACGAGATGAACACGGAGGATATCGTGAGTCGTCTGGAGCAGTTTGTCAAGTACTGGGACATCTGGGAGGGCGACGCGGACCATCAGAGTCGAAACCCGGACGCCTTTGTGCCTGGTGGCAGAAGAAACCTGGTAAAGGCCATCAAGATGCTGCGGGATGGCAGGATGAAGCTGAACTTCAAACATCCTTACTACTGGGCGGCTTTCTCCTTGGCCGGAAACGGGGCTCTGCTCGTCCGCTCTGAAGGCTACAAGAAGGCCGCGGCGGCTCTCCAGGAATTGGGTGTTCAGATGCCACGCCGGGAAGGAAGACCTGATTAATTCGGTTTCGGGGTTCTCAGTCCCGTGTGCACCTCCTCCCTTGCAACTTTTGGGCATCGCATAGGCCGGTCCAGTACTCACATAGGTTTGGTCCCAACATCAGCCCACAGCCGGACTCTTCAAGCGTGCGACGAGCCTTGCGCATGGCCTTCTCGGAGGACCACAGGGGACGTTGGATCTGTCATCGCATGCCCTGTGACGGAAAGGGGATATCGGTATTCTGAAATTACTCCTTCGGGCTCCAAATATCAATGTGAACGCCAAAGACAACAACGGCCACACGCCTCTATCCATAGCCGCCCTGGCCGGAAACTCAGATGCCGTCAAGTTACTTCTCAGCGTTCCCGGCGTCGACGCCAACGCTCGAGACAGGTGGGACAGGACGCCGCTCTGTTGGGCTTGCCCCAAGGACAACGTTGCTGTCGTCGAGGCACTTCTGAGCGTTCCTGGCGTCGATCCAAACGCCAAAGACATCCTAGACGAGACACACGAGTCTCTGCATCAAGCATGTGCAGCGCAGAAGTCGACCATAGTCAGCGCCCTCCTTGGTAGGGCCGACAGGATGGTTTCATTGCGGAACGAATTCGGCAACCTACCGCTGCACTGTGCGGTACGTGGACAGCAGGCAGTATCCCGGAACCCTCTCCTTTCAATTTGGCCAAGTTATATAGGTAAAGATCTTCGATGGGTTGAGAACTTGATCTCCAATAAACCTGATGGATTGGTCCAAGAGGAAATGTATGTTCAGGGTTACGAGCCTGCGGAAGCAGGACACTGTTGTACCCCTTCCGATGTGAAGCAGTGGCAATCGCGGGTCAATTCTGGTAAGCAAATGGGACGCATTGGAAGGGTTCAAGAGGAATGGAGCTCGCCATGTCCTATTAGACGAGCAGCCAAACGATAGATAACAATGCCAGTGCCCGGGCCCAAACCGTCCCACTTACTTACTAGTTAGGCATTTGCTGGTGACACGTAATGCAACAGCGGAATTGGGTCGACGTATAACTCTCCGAGTCACAGGGGGCTCAAGTCAGTATCGAGGTTGCTTCTCCTAGTTGTCCAGATGTCTGATACCAACATCCACGTTGCCAGGATCGTGCGGGCCATGCTCTTCGAACGGTTGGAAGCCTGGCAGGAACTGGGCCTCTATAGTTTCTTGGGGGTGTGGCATATACGGGCCCATAATGCCAGTGGAGGGTCTATGACAAGGGCGCCTGCTAGACGCGGGACAAGGACAAGTTTCGATCATCAAGCCGACCCATTCATCGTGAAAAGCATTAGGAGCGGCCACGCGAGGACACGGTGGTTAGTATCGTCTACGCAGACCCGGCCCATGCCATCCACTCGCTTGGTGAGACAGCCAAGCTGTACTAGTAGCCTTTGCTACACAGGACATCTTGCACGGTCTTCTCCAAGTGCTTTTGCGTTCTTCCTTTTCCAATGATCATGTTTTATTCAGATTTTGAGGTGCGGGCAATTCCCATCTGACTTGCCTGCAGGCCTCCCCGTGCTCCCATTCTCACTCGGCCCGTCGCGAGCCAGGACTTGCCCTCCAGACTACTTCCTAAATAGTTATCTGCTTCAGGTCAGATACCTCAGGCGGTCAAAAGGTATTGGAAATTACACAAAGTGGCAGACCGGCGCCTCCTTGCCAGATTGCATTGCATGTATGGAATCAGCTGATCCTTGTTCTGGAGACCAGACAGAAGTACTCTGTTTCTCTCACTCCTTGCTGTTCTTTTCTTCTTTTGTCAACATACAACAAGTGATTGGGTGACCTCTATCAAACCTCCCTGCTTGTGTAGCTATCCCAAGTACATGCAGAGGTACTACATGACATGTATGTACCTACCCATCAAGTCAGTCATGGTATGGTTGGCTGGTAGCCATGCTCCTCGCATGACTCGGGCTGCTCCACCTCAGTGGCCACCCACAACGTCCACCAATGGTCTTACACGGATGCATTCTGGAGGAGCGCAACAACCTCGTCAACCGGAACAGCTCATCAAGGCTTTCAACCCTCTGAGCAGCCAACAATCATGAGACTTTACGCATGATGTTTTACGACTGGAGTGCTGATCTGACCTTGCGCCCTGCCTGCTAATTCATCAACAAGTCCCGACCCAAGCTCAAAGTTTCTAGGTATGGTTAGTGTGTTGGCTTTGAGCCCCGTTTCTTCACCATCAAGTTTTGGGCCCCTGGCAGAGGATCTACCAGGTAGTCCAAATTGTGATTATGTTCAGCTATGAATGGCCTTCAACCCATCTTTCAGAGCTTGCAAGGTCAGACACAACCTTTTGAAGGTGCTTATGTGTTGAAAAACTGCCCTTGAATGCAAGCTCTACCCATTCCTGAGGTGAACTCTAAACCTCTGCAAGTCTGGATCCAAAGGACCTCCCCAACAAGTCCGGGGCAGCCAAATGCCCATAATAGCGCTTCAACAATGCGGCCTTTTTTTTTTTTCCTTCCTTTTTTTCTTCCCTTTCTGCCAAGGACCTTTTCAGAAATCTCAGACTTTACTTTGCTTAATCCTAAATCGTAGGGATTGTGCGCATTACAATCTTGTATCTGGAATCTGTTGGTAGCATTGCAAGCTGTGTGGCACAGTCAGCTGCCAACTGTTAAACCCAACCCCACCTTGCCTTGCTGTACTGGCGCCACAGGCAGCAACGGCACAGCGCTAAAAGGCAACCCAGCCCTGGAGGCGGCCAACTTCATTCACATGAACTTTATCTGCCTGTGAACTTTCACTGCAAACAAGACCTTACCCACCCCTCAAGCAGGTACTGTAACTTTCAATCTGCAGGACCCTTCCTTCTCACCTCACAGACTTTCATCAACGCAAGTCAACTTGCAGTTCCCCACAGGCCGCCTCCTCAGACATCGACAGAAAGCACCATCAGTTCGCCCCCAAAGCCATCGCCATGTCGTCCAACGACGGCCAGAAGCTCCTGGTCTTTGGCCTGGGCTTTGCCCAGCACGACAACCGCAAGATGCAGCAGGTCCTCCGCCACTACGACAAGATGCCCAGCAACCCAGGCAACCGCACCGCCCTGTTCGTCGAGCTCAACAAGCTCGCCAAGGAGCTGGTCGCTGCCGCCGACGAGGCCTCGCAGCAGCAGGCACAGCAGCTCACCAGCTGGATGAAGGAGGGCGGTGATTTCCCCCTCGGTGAGGTGCCAGCGCCTGTGAATGCAGCCACAGTGTATTGGCAACCGCAGATACCGCAGAAGCCTGCTCACCACCACGCTGGCCCCAGTCGATCCCAGTTCCACAGGTACGGGTCGGGTCGGACACTTGATGGCAATGTGGTAGATGATGACAACCACGACTACCATAGCTCACAATCAGAAGAGGAGGAGGAGCGGGACTACGATGGTGATGACAACAACAACGTCGACTTTCTCCCAGATGCGCAAGAACCCCAGACAGTCGGCACAGAGGAGGATAATCCTGAGCAGGCTGGACCAGATGAGGACCACGATCCAGAGCCTGAGGATGAGGATGAGCACATGAGTGATGCTTGGCCGGAGGAGGACCAAGGCGATGTTGACGGTTGGCGCGACCCCGATGACCACTTGTTCGGAACAGGAGTATTCTACGGTCGAGGTCGCACACTCCACGATGCCCCAGAGCCCGCCGAAACAACCGAAGATGCGAAGGAGCCTGCCCAAGCAGGACCAGCAACTCTCCCCAACGGTGTCTTCAACGGTGGTCCGCACAATAACGTCCCTGTACTCCAACGTGAGCGTGCTTGGCGCGGTAACAATGTTGTTGGCCTCAGGAACGGCATGCCAATGGATCCAATGATGGGTCATATGGGTCATGGTGCTCGCCGGGGAGTTCATTGGGACGATGAGGATGACTGGCAGGGCGCCGGTCGTAACTTCGGCGGCGGTCACTTCGCCTTCGGGCCAGGCCGTACTCTGAACGACCCGCAACCAGCGGCAGATGAAGGAGGTAATCAAGAAGACCCCATCGACGGTACTCTCGCCGCCGATTCAGATCATGAATTGGATACCGATGGAGAGGATGGGACCGAAGATCCCACAGCCACCGGAGAACCCGACGATGACGGAGAGGAGATCGAATGCCCCATCTGCTTCGGCGAGTACCCACCGTCCAACTTCCCCAAGCGCGACACCATCACCGAGTTGTGCGACCACCCGGACAAAGCCTGCCTCCAGTGCCTCGACGCCTCCATCGCAGCCGTGGTCGAGCGCGGCGCCCTGCACCTCGTCGCCTGCCCCATCTGCCCGCAGAAGCTGTCCCGCCGCGACGTCAAGGAGTACGCCAGCGGGCACGTCTACAAGCGCTACGACTACCTCAAGCGACAGTCCGAGATCCCGGGCCACTGGATCTCGTGTACCAACCCGACCTGCGGCGGCAGCCAGCCCCACGACCTGAAATCGCCGTCCGAGGGCCCCAGGATGGTCTGCAGGCACTGCCAGTTCGTGACCTGCGCCAAGCACCGGCGGCCCTGGCACGAGGGTCAGACCTGCACCGAGTACGACTGCGACCCGGTTCAGCTCGAGCACCTGGAGGAGGAGGAGGCGACGGCCAAGCTGCTCGCGCAGGAGGCCACCAGCATCTGTCCCAAGTGCGGGCAGGGCGTCACCAAGACGGACGGGTGTGACCACATGATGTGCCAGTGCGGCACTGCGTGGTGTTATGTCGTGAGTTCATCCCAATTTCTATTCCCCGCCGCCACCCTCCATCCCGCCTTGACCCCCATTTTGACTCCGGAATGCTCACACAAACTCCCGCTTACAACAGTGCGCCTGCAACTGGGAGAACATCATCCGCCACGGCGCCACCGCCCACGCCACCTTCTGCATCTACCACCCGAACAAGGTTAACCTCACCAAGAACCAACAGGAGAAGGCCCGCGCGCGCATCATGGGCCTGGTCCACGGCGGCGAGGTCAGCGACGAGCTGGCGAAGGCCAGGGACGCGTTCCGCCAGCGCCGCCGCGAGGAGATGAGGCCCAAGGTCGCCGAGGCCGCCGAGGCGAGGCTGAGGAAGGCGATGGAGCAGCGTATCCCGGGCGATGAGGGCAGCACCTCGGCTTCGAACGGTCTGGCCAAGAGGAAGAGGATGGTTAAGCTGGTGCCGGCTTGGGAGGAGGGTGGGACGACGAAGAGGGCGTTTGGAGGGTGAAGTTGACTGTGGCTCCGGAGGGGAAGAGGGGAGTGAAACAACCCGAGACTCGATGGTCGCCGATTGAACAGAGCGGTGGTTAATATTGATGGAAGAGGGAGTGGGCACGGGATCTGAAGGACACGTCCAATGTGAGCAGAGACCTTTGCGTGGGTGCATTTGGATCAGACCGACATCTGAAGCTCACCTCCAGACCATCATGATTGGAGTTGGTTTGGCTCTATACCCAGGATTGCCTGAATTGCATAGTGCATTGTATTCCCAGATTATGTCTCTCGAGATTGTGACGTATGCAGATGTTGAGCTGGTCTGTTTTGGCAAGCTGCAATGATGCCCTCTCGTCCATGGCTCTTTCTCTGTGTTTTTTATTTCATTTCTTTTCAGAAAGTCCTTGGGGTTGGGGGGGGGGGGGGCGGCTTGCGAATGCTTCAGGGTTAGGGGCCGTGCAAGGATCAAGATCTTGCCTCAGCCTTTCAGGTTCTTCATCACGTCGCATCTGGTACAAATACATGAATTCACTCTCAGTCACATTTGATCCTGAGTGATCCCACAACATTCAGATGAAGATAAGAGGGCCGCTTGAGAATGTCCATGATCCAGCCGACAAGATGGACACCTCGGGGACTCTTCTGCAAGCTCATGCCCGAATACTTCCGCAGGTGCCGAGGCCGCGGCGAAAAACTGCCCACGGATCCTATCTCGCAGCTGGTTCCCATTGACGCCGATGACCAGCACTATGCTCTTCAGCGAAGGCGGAAACTGTTCGACGAGGCCCTCAAGCGGGCATATGTGAGCTTCCACAAGTCTACCGACTTCGACAATCGTCACCACCTGTGGTCCGTTGCGACAGGCGAATGGGTCAAGCGGGCCGACGTCGCGGCCACGCACTTCTTTCCGCCTGTCCTCGGCAACCAGATCGAGAGGCAGGTCACAAAGATAAGGCGGCTCATCAGCATGGACTTCTCAAGGGCACAAGGAGAACAGACGCTCCAGTCGCGGATTGACGGGAAGAAACAGAAGCACTATAATCACAAGAGCTGGGGCAGGGGAAAGCAGCTCTGGGACTGGAGGAACGGCATCTTCCTGCCCGTGCCGGTCAAGGCGGCCTTCGACGACTGGGCGCTGATGATCGTGCCTGAGCAGCCGGGCAACATGGTTTCAAATCCTGAGCTCAAGTTCCACGTGCTGGATCCCCAACACCCGGCCGTGTCTCAGCCGCTCCTCTCACCCCGAGACCCGTCTCTTGTGGTGGGCGATGTCCACTCCAAATCGCTCGTCTTCGGAAGCGAGATACGGCCTCCTCCTCAGATGGTCTTCTTCCACAGCTGCTGTGCCCTCTGGAAGAAGACGTACCTGGAGGTCGACCCGCCGGGCGGTGACCCTGGCGATTTCTGGGAGCGCTTCAAGTCCAACGTCACGAAATTCTGGCCGCGGGGTTTCATGCGCAGTAATCGCTTTTTGCACGTCTTCGACCCGCGACGAGCAGAGCTTGAGAGGCCGGAGCCGATCGAGCTGACGTATAGTCAGAAGATGCAGCTGGCGGGGAAACCACTACCACCGGATCCGAAAAGGCGCTCCACTGATGAGGAGGAGGAGCAACTCGCGGACAAGGACAATGTTGGACCCCAGCCGGTGGTGAGGACTTATGTCATATGACAACGTCGTCGGCGCGAACTCGGCAAGCGCAAGCTGGTCCTCTTGAGCCAACACCCATTGTTGGAAGCCACGATGAGCGGTCGATCTCCTGGCATCAACAAGGCCGCCGTACCATTCTTGTTGCCCCGGCTCACTTCTCGACACAACCAAGATACGCATCGTTTCGAATCAGCAGCACGACGTAGCATTTCACCGCTCGCGACACTCGCGTTCCTTTGTCTTTCTCGACACTGCACGAGATTATGAGTATACACTAATACGGCCAACATAACGGGTGACGGAGAGCCCGGACGCCCAGCATGGACACATCCGCAGAAGTCTTCATGCCAGGGTTCGTCTCACGCGCAAGATCTCTGCGCCTCTTCTAGAAATCAAGATGTCGGCTAACGCGACACGCAGAGATATTTTCCGGCGTCTCCCAGTCGAATTGCGATTCCTGGTATACTACTTCGCCTTGGAGCCGCACACGGTCTTCGCCCCTGGATAGTACCACACCCTCTGGCATACCAGCTTCACGCATGCGCCCCTGAGGCTCGTCAGCCATTATGTGAGAGCAGAAGTAGACGACTGCATCGCGGAAAAAATCGAACCCTTGTTTCTATCCTGGCTGAACGACTTTGTCGTACCTCACACCTTTGGTTTGCTGAGCGATGGGATCAGCAACTGCGTACTGCCTCAAGCCAGGCTGTCCACGGGAAGGGCGGACGCGTGGCATGTTTGGGTCTGGCTCGAGCAGTTCCCGAAGTCCTTTCGCCATGCCGTGCGCTCGCTGGTCCTCATGTGGCCGGCGTTGAGGATCCAGGCCGAATGGAAGTTTCCCCGTTACGACCGATGGCACTCCAACAGCTTCTGGGGCGCCTATTCCAACTTTGGGGCCTACCTGATGGACGAGTTGCCAGGACTCCGCGAGCTCGCGCTCTGCGTCCCTGCGCCGGGGCCAGATCAACTGCTGACGACGCTAGATCCGAGTGCGGAACGCTTTATATGGGATAGATATGGCTGGGGGCAGTGGACGGGTGGCACCACGGGCTGGGATCGCAGGGCGGCTCGGGAAGCGATGATGATGCTGGGAGCGGGCAGGCTAGACGTCGTGAGGTTTCTCTACGCTGACAAGTGGACTAAGCAAGAGCTGGCCCTGCGTTGTGCTGTCTTGAGGGAGGCCATGCATGAGGATTTCGGGAGATTCCGCATCGTAGCCGACATCGAGGACCCTCGACCTCGTTTCACAGGCTGGCCAGACGGATTTCCCAGCGAGGGGGGCCAGGAGTTTGAGACGGTCGTTGCACTTCGTCGAAGGTCAGAACCGGCCCCGGTCGAGATGATGCCGAGCGGCTGGGAACTCCCCTACATTTGGCACGACCCAGCAAGGATCACTCGTGAACGCGAGGCAAAGGATCACGGACAGTATATGCTAATGCTCAAGTCTGATGAGGAGTCTCTGTTGACCTCGTGGCCCGAGTAAGCTCATTCACACCTCTGTACCCAGAATTACTCCAGGTCTGATTCCCACTCTGGCAAGATGACGCATTTCTTCAAGGTGCTTAGTGACAGGTGGACATGAGCAGCCCTTGCACCAAAGCCACCGAACTCAGCCACCATCGAGCTCCCAGCTGGTGAAACGAGAGCATATGCCGCTTATATATATATATATATATATATCACCCTTTGTCTTCATCATCGTCGATTACGGCATGCAAACGCCCTCGATACTCAACCGTTTCAGTAAACCACCTGGGTCATCACCCACTGCGGTGGTCAAATATGAAATCAAGCCCGCGAGGAGGTGGTTTGCTGCTCCGCTTCAGGTCAACGGGGAGATTCACATTCTCTGTCGATATATATATATATATGTATCTATGCCGGTGACAGACGTTGACTCGCCTACACACACAGTGACGGATCCAATTGGGTGCCTGGTCACTGGAGATCTGGACCACGATGATGAACAGGGCCCCCGCTGCAAGATTGCCACACAAGATCCTCCGGAGACAGCAAGGACTCATTTTCGGAACAATGTCTTGTGTGTTGGGAGTCGACCCGGAGGTATCTGGGCCATGGCGGACACATTAGCATCGTCAAATGAATAATCTTGTCAGTGATGGCGCGCTGCCCAATATGCCTTCCCTGAAATGAAGACATGCCCTGCGTAGCAACTCTTCTCGGGACATGGTCACTTGGCGTTCTGGCGTCCAAGTCCTTCATGAGCCATGGAAGCAAGGGTAGCGCAATGCAAGTCTATTCATCATTTTCATCAATTATTGCCTCTTCTAAGACCCAGTGTTTTACAGTCGATCGGAAGAAGCCGGAGACCGATTTTCCCTGTCTCGCCCTCTGCTGCCGTGGTGTCCAACCACACGACACACAGCCCACAACCGAAAGCAACGCGGCGCCCGTATCCCCCAGGCGTGACCACAGGAATGGATCACTTGAACAGGCGCTGTAAGCTGACCTCCTTGCTGCCGTCGTGCTTGTTGAGGATCTTGGCCGTGGCCAGCTCAAAGTCCTCCTGGGTGACGTGCACCCTCCTCTCCCGCAGCGCGTACATGCCGGCCTCGGTGCACACGCCCTTGAGCTCGGCGCCGGAGCACCCGTTCATCTTCTCGGCGATCTTGGTCAGGTTCAGCCCCCTCGTCAGGTTCATCTTGCGGCTGTGGATGCGCAGGATGTCGGCGCGGGCCTCGACGCTGGGCGGGGGGAACTCGATCTTGCGGTCGATGCGGCCGGGGCGCAGCAGGGCGGGGTCGAGGATGTCGAGGCGGTTGGTGGCCATGATGACCTTGATGTTCTTGGTGGGCTCGAAGCCGTCCAGCTGGTTGAGCAGCTCCAGCATGGTGCGCTGGACCTCGGAGTCGCCGCCCGAGGAGCCCTCGACGCGCGACGAGCCGATCGAGTCGATCTCGTCCATGAAGATGATGGAGGGGGCGTGCTCGCGCGCCATGACGAACAGCTCGCGCACCATGCGGGACCCCTCGCCGATGTACTTTTGCACCAGCTCGGACCCGGACACGCGGATGAACTTGCAGTCGGTGTGGTGGGCGACGGCCCTCGCGAGCAGAGTCTTGCCTGTTCCCGGGGGACCGTAGAGCAGGACGCCCTTGGGTTGTGCGATGCCGAGGGACTCGAACAGCTCCGGGTGCTTGAGGCCGAGCTCGATGACCTCCTTGATCTCCTTGATCTGCTGGTCCAGACCGCCGATCATGTCGTATGTGGAGTCGGGGACCTTCTCGACCATCATGAGGGAGACGAGCGGGTCGACGGAGGAGGGCAGGATCTTCTCGAGCTTGTAGGAGTCGGAGAGCAGGGTGACACGCTTGCCGACGGTGAGCTTTGCGATGTCGACGGAATCAGAGACGTCGACGACTGGCGGGATTGGTTGTCATGTCAGTACGGGGCTTGGCAGCGCCAGCCTTCTTTTTCCAAATGAGGAACTCGAACTCAAGAATGAGAACGTACCATATTTCCCTTCCGGATGGACCTTAACCAGAACCTTCTTTGTGCTCATCACCTTGACGACCTCGCCAACATAGGAACCCGGTTGCTGCAGCAGGCCCAGCTCTTCCCGCAGCAGCCGCACCCTCGAGTTGTAGTCGTTCCTCTGGGCTTCGAGACGGCGCAATACAGCCTGACCCTTGAGGATCTCCAGCTTCATGGCCTCGATCTTGTTGTGATAGTAGTTGTCGAGCGCCATGGTGATGGAGGCTCGGGGAGCTGCAGCTGGCGTCGAGGAGGATGAGGGATGTCGGATCCAAGGGTGGTCAGCGTCAACTGTTGATGATGTAGTCGGTATCGAATATGGGTCGGTGGGCGGGATAGACTCTGAGGCCTGGCTCTGGGGGTGTTGTGGTTGCGAGGGAGGCTGGATGGATTGTCGCTGGTGAGGTCGAAGAAGTGTCGTCAGGATGCGGCGCAAACAACGGACCCAGAACTGCCAAAGCCGCTGCCGCAGGCAGGCCCGGCCGACGCGTTCATCGGTGGCCCGAGCTTCTGGACCAGACCCTGGACCCATGTCGACGAGCTGGGGAGTCGCTGAGGTAAGCAGCGGAACTTATGTAATGCTTTTCACTTCCAAATGTTCATCTTCAATCCCAGTTTTGACCTCTCCTCAACTTGGGGCGAGGCTGCTGGGCCTGACTTTGATAAATTTAAAAAAAAAATACGATGGAATTTGTAATTTGATGGCTGTCTTTGACTGACGAACACTCCACTGTGAGAAAAAAGTCAAGCGCGTCACAGGTCTCACAGGAAAAGGCAGATGAGAGTTCCAGCGGACGCTGGCGCGGGTCATCCGTCTGCCGTAGCACACCATCCTGGCCGCCTAGAGCCTGTCACGAGCCTCGACATGTTTTGACAAGCTGTTTTCGTCGGCTATACCACAAAACATATCCGAGATCGACCTCGACGGCTTGCTCACGCGGCAGGCTATCGCCATGCAAGTTCACTGGGCTTGAACTACAGGGTCCCCCCACTCGAGGCGGGCGGTGAGCCAATCACTCGACCATAACCTCGAACCTCCGGCCCCGAACTGCGATACGATTCAGATGCACGGCATAAGCACCTCGATGAAGCCATCCTCATTCTGTATCTGTATGGTACGCCGGCTACCTATCGCCAAGCTCAGCAGCACTGCCGGCCATCGATCTGCCCTGTCGTGATCGGGCTGGAGCTGGTGCCCCGAGCAGGTTCTTGTCCATGCTCAATCCTTCTCAAGCAAACCTCTTCATCCGTCGATCGACCACAAATTTTAATTTGGACCCAGTGAGTGCAGGACAGAAACCAGCGGTTCGAACCAAACGTCAGAACCAGGAACGACGCACAATCACACCGTCGGAACCAGCGAAGTCGGATAAGCTTCTTTGGCCCGTCACATGGCGCAAGGCATAGCGTGGTAATGTTGGTGGTCTTGGTGGGACCCTTGGCATACCATCGGACCCCTCCCCCTCCTTCGAGGGAAGGTCTGATTTGTTGCGGTGGCTAAAGCGCTTGCAGCAAATGGGGAACGGTCGCATGGCGGAGAATATCGGGTTATTGTTGCTGAACTATCGTACCGGAACCAAGGCACCACAATACGCGACCACGATTTGCCAGTTACCATTCGCAAATACTTGGTCATGAAACTGAACGGGGGCACTTTGTACTCTGTACTTGGCATGCCTGGGCAGCTGGGTTACCCGGAACTATGTACTCACCGCATCTTATCGATTGTATATCTATCGACTCGTCACCATCTATCTATGCGACATCATCGGGCATACCGGGGCACATGAGGCAAGGCGTGCTGCATATAAAAAGTCAGGCAGGTCGTACTGCATTGCATCGGTGGATGACCTGACGACGAAAACAAGACGTTCTAGTAATACCTACATGGATAGTAAGTTCTGACAGGAAAGGAAAGTCGGCCAAGGATCCATGGTGATTTTTATTTCCATTTCCCTCGCCCGATCTGACATACTGCTTACCCGAGTCGCCGAAATGACACTGATCCCTCCGGCATTCCAGTCGTTGCTGTGGGAGTTGTTTGATCCCATGTCTCTGTGCTGCCATCTAGTGGCGAATAACCTGTTTATTCGAGAGACGGAGTGAGATGAGATGCCGTCCTGTCAGACATTGAGACATTGTTCCAATGTTAGTCACGGGGCCGAGCTTAGCTGACGGGGGCCTATGGTTCAACGTCCCCCAGACTTGCAGCGCTTTCAGCGGCCCTGCCCGCTGGCCCGCTGAGGAAAACTTGGCACGGTTGGGTTTGTTTTAGCGCTCCCGTGGGCCTGTGCAGCATCCACCCCGGCACTCCAAACCCCTGTAGTAGACGTGCCCCCGTGCTGTAAAGAGACGGGCTGAGAGGCTGCTTGCTGAGGTCTCTATCGTCTCAATGTTTCTTGTAATAGCAGACGGAAGGATCGCGGTTGGCTCCTCCCAATCCCACGCGTCAGCAAGCCTGCAACAAGCCTGCAACAAGCCTGCAAGCCTGCTGAGCAACCAGAAATTCAGGTTCTAGCCGACCTTGGAAATCTACGCAGTAGGTGACGAGTGCGAAGTAATATGATCCCGGCTGCCAACTGCAATGCCATACCAGCCTTGCTTGGCCCTTTGCCTCTGTGCCTGGCACTGCCCATGAACCTTGTCTACGGTGGACAGGATCGACGTGGGTTCCAACCGGTCCGTGTCGTCGTCTCCTCGTCGCATCTCAGATCACATTACTTCGTGCATCCTTGATAAGCTCCCACCTCCACCATCATCACCGCACGCACTCCGTGCTTCACTGGCCCTTTTTTTTTTTTTGTCTCTGCCCCTTCTCGGCCCGTCTCTTCTCTCTACCATCTCTTTTGTCT
The DNA here is from genome assembly GCA_026120015.1 of Dendrostoma leiphaemia. Classification (NCBI taxonomy): domain Eukaryota; kingdom Fungi; phylum Ascomycota; class Sordariomycetes; order Diaporthales; family Erythrogloeaceae; genus Dendrostoma; species Dendrostoma leiphaemia. The sequence continues at coordinate 54,778 of JALRMF010000235.1, forward strand.
GCCGCTAGCTTAGACTTCCCTTGATTTCTAGCAGTCGTCAAGGCCTGCCATGACTTCCAGCACTTGCTGCTGTCTTCTCGCGAAGAGCCTCACAAGATAAAATAAGATAACCACCACGCTACGAAGTGCGCTGTAGTCTGCACTGCACGACTCGACCCACATTCAGTTTCCAGTACCAGCCTCGCTTCCGGATGATCTCCTCTCCAGGTTCCGTCCCATATTTGGCGGCTTGACCTCCGTTCGATCTCATCATCTGCTTCGTTCTCCCTGGTCTCTGTCCGACCCCATATCTCGTACGTACCAGCAACTGTAACTCGCTCGCCTCGTCTATACAGGCGGTGCTGCCCAACCCCCTCAGCTGTTCGCCCAGAGCAGGATAAGGGATATCTCGTTGTTGCTCAAGGCACATATCAAAAGCGCATGCGACTCGGCTTCCCAGAGATACGCGAAACACCAGCTTTGCCCAGCTTGCTAAGCTTGTCAGACCCTCAACCACTTCTCGTCCAACATGGATCCATCAGACGAGCATCACCGCGACAAGTCGACGACACCCTCCCAGCGGTCCTCGGTTGCACCCTCACCCACAGACGTGAGGATCGCCACCGCGTACGCGCCTATCGCAGGCCGCGATGATGAGCAATACTCAGAAAGCTACAACTCGGCAGACACCGTGAGGAGGAGACCGGATGCTTCAGCATATGGTATGTGCTACCTGCCACGCGAGCGCCCCGTGGCCCCCTGATAATCTCCTGAAATGACCCAACCCACGACGTGGCGTCGCTTGTTTCCTGTTTTCCGTGGGACGTGGCACACACCACTGATCCTGCAGCTAGCTAATATAAATTCACTCTCCTGAACAGGCACCATCAGCCCATCCGTCGGGACTGCCTCCTCCTCGCAGTACCTCGAGCCCACCACCTCCCATACGTCGTCCCACGACCGCGATCGACACCACGCGCGCGCGGGCACGGCGGGCTCACAAAATTCGAGGTCTCCCATGATAGGATCTGCCAGCGACAAGGGAAGGGCAAAACCGCGCAAGCCGCCCATGACGCGACGAGCCTCTTCGAACGTACAGGCGCCCCACAGAGGCGGTGTCTACTCTGCGGACGATGCTCTGGAGGAGGTTGCGGCCGATCAGGGGGTTGGGCGCCAACACAGCTACTCTACCGTCCGGAGAAGGAACAACGCGCCACCACCGCTGAGCAGGATACAGTCGAGTCGCGACGCCTTAGAGAGCAGCGAGGAGATGGGGCCGAGGACGCCCGGGATCGTGGAAGAAGTAGACGAGGAGACTACCCCAGTCGCCGCGAGGGACGAAGGGGAAAGACAGCAAGAAGACGACGGGCTCGATGGGGATACTCCGGAGGGAGAGGACGACGACGACGATGACGACGGCGACCTCAGCGACGCCGAGAGCTTCACTCTCAAGGACCGCCAGCAAGCCATCAACGAGACACATCCCTTCGGTATCAGGCTGTGGAAACCTGCCCTGTACAAAAAGGACCGATCCGTGCAGAAGAGCGCCGAGGGCGACATCCACAGCTCACCCGGCGGGAGAGTAAACAGCTGGCTGCTGCTGTTCAATGTCCTGTGGACAATATGTTTTGGCTGGTGGCTGTCTCTCCTCGCCTTTTCCGGCGCCGTGGTCTGCTTCATCTTTGCGGCGTCGCGCAGCGGCCGAGAATACGGCCGCGTGCTGTGGGGGCTGGCGGGCTACATCTTCTATCCCTTTGGCAAGTTCATCCGACTGGAGCAGCAGGAGGCTTACATCGACGAGGACCAGGGTGAGGGCCGCAGCATCAGCGAATACGAGCAGTGGCAGAGCGGCGATCTTGAGTATGGACGGTTGTTCTTCGGCCCCGATCGAGGACGCTCCATCATCGGCCGATCGCGAAGAAGCATCGATTCGGAACCCAGCGAGACCGACAGCCTGCTCGGCCGAGGACGCGGCTCCCACGACAACGACAGCGACACTGACATGCCACGTCTCAAGAGGCGTCTGTTTGGTCGCGGACAGTGGAACATCGGTCGCGTCATCTTCTTTCTCTTCTTCTATCTCTTGATCACGCCCTCGCTGTTCATCGTCTCGGCGATATGCTGGTTCCTCGTCTTCTGGATTCCCATGGGCAAGGTGACCATGCTCTTGTTTGATCACCTTCGGCGGCATCCGCTTGCTCTCACGTTCGAGCACGACAGCTCCTACGCGCGCGAGCCGGCAGCAGGTCACTCTTCGGTCATTGTCTGCACGTACCGAGCTGTGGGGCTGAAGTACTGGAAGTACACCATCGACGGGACCAACATCTTCCTGATCAACTTGATGGCCGTGGTGCTTTTTGTCATATTCGACTACCTCGTCTTGGAGGGTGTTCTCCACGTAGAGAGCTTCATCACTTCGCCCGCATTCTTGTTCGTGGCCGGTCTCTTCTCCATCATACCCCTGGCTTACTTCATCGGCCAGGCTGTCGCTTCCATCTCGGCACAGTCCTCCATGGGTTTTGGTGCGGCCATCAACGCGTTCTTCTCCACCATCGTCGAGGTCTTCTTGTACTGCGTGGCGCTCAAGGACGGCAAGGGTGCGCTCGTCGAAGGAAGTATCGTGGGCTCGATCTTTGCAGGCATCCTGTTCCTCCCCGGCCTCTCCATGTGCTTCGGCGCTATCAAGCGCAAGACTCAGCGCTTCAATGCCCGCTCCGCAGGTGTGACGTCGACGATGTTGCTATTTGCGGTCATCGGCGCTTTTGGGCCCACCCTCTTCTACCAGATCTACGGCTCCCACGAGTTGACATGCGTCGAGTGCAACAGCTTTGGACCTCCCAAGCGCGGGGTGGGCAGCGACTGTCGGCGGTGCTACTTCAGCCAGACGCCCGCCCTCGACGAGCGGTTCTACATAGAAGCAGTCCGCCCGTACTGTTACATGGCAGCTGTGATGCTGTTCCTCAGCTACGTGATCGGTCTGTGGTTTACGCTGCGCACGCACGCCGCGGTGATCTGGAACACGGAGCAGGACGAGAAGAAGCACGAGGAGCAGATGCGTGCCATGGCCGGTCACTCTGCCCCTCGCAGTGGTTATCCGTCCCTCGCGGAGACGACGAGTGCGGACATCCGCGAGAGTCATATCTACAAGCGTACCCTCGGCCAGACCCTTAGGCAGGTCGGTCTGCAGCCCAACGCTTCCGGTACTAACGGCACCGCGGCGCCGCCATATCTCCCGCCGCCCAAGAATAACAGTATTGGTGCCGCCGTCCACATCCCAGGCTTCTCTGATGCCGAGAACAGCCAGCTCGTGCAACAGATCGCCGAGATCGCCACGACGGCCGCCGCCGCCGCTGCGCGGGACACCCGGGGCGGCGTGGCTAAAGGCACCGCCCCGAACACCCCTCACATACCGCAGGGCCATTCTGGCGCCAGCGTCTCCAACCGTCCACCGCCGACTCGCACTGCGACTTTCCCGGACCACGAGGATCCCGTGGGCGCTCAGGCCGAAGCTGCTGGGCATGGTGGTCATGACGCGCCGAACTGGAGCAGGCTCAAGTCTGCTGTCATCTTGATGGGCGCTACTATATTGTACGCGGTCATCGCCGAGATTCTGGTCGACACTGTGGATGTTGTGTTGAATGGCATCGCCATCGACGAGAAGTTCCTGGGTATCACGCTGTTTGCGCTGGTCCCGAACACGACCGAGTTTCTGGTGAGTGTGAAACTATCTCTCCATCACCGGTTTCCTAACATGATGAGCATTTCGCGTTACTACCCAGCTCACTCAGACGCATTTATGCGGGTGCTGAGGAAACGTCAACATCTACTCCTGATCCCCACAATATCCTATTCCAACCTCACCCTGTCAATCATGTGTTTTAACCCTTTTCCCTTGCTAACCAAACATTCCAAATTAGAACGCCATCTCCTTCGCTATGAACGGCAACATCGCCCTGTCGATGGAAATCGGCTCCGCCTACGCCCTGCAGGTCTGCCTCCTCCAGATCCCCGCCCTTGTCCTCTTCTCGGCCGTCTACCCCATCACCCCGGCGGACCCCTACGAGACGGCCAAGTACACCTTCTCCCTCCTCTTCCCGCAGTGGGACATGGTCACGGTGATCCTGTGCGTCTTCCTGCTGTCGTACATGTACGGCGAGGGCAAGAGCAACTACTTCAAGGGCTCCATCCTCCTCCTGAGCTACCTGGTCGTCGTCATCGGGTTCTACTTCAGCGGCTTCGGCGCCAGCCTCGAGGAAGGCGGGGGCGGGGGCGTCAGCCGGTTCGACACGTGGAGTGCCGACAACAACGCGTGGGTCAGCGCCCAGGACGCGGCGAGGCAGACGTTCAAGACGGTGGGCAAGAGTGCGAATGGTATTGCAATCTGATGAGTGCGGCATGAGAAGGAGAAATAGAGAAAGAGGGAGGGGGGGGATGGGAAAGAATGATGTTGGTGATGATGGACCGGGCGTTGGCTTGGTGGATGGATCGGTCGATCGATGGATACCTTTGGTCTCGTCCGCTTGGCGATGGCTGATGGCTTTCGTGCCCCCCACCCCCTCCTAAACCCCTTCCTCTACGGGGACATGGAAGTCCTCTTTGCCATTCTCCGATCGATTATAACGTGTCTGTCTTCCTTTTGTGTACAATACTTGCATGCATGGCCCACAAGGCCAGAGGGGAAGAAAGCACGAGGTCCTCTTCTATGTTTTGCTGGTTTTTTTCTTTTTTTTTTTCTTTTTCGGTTTCGTCTGGTCTCGGTTCGGCCCGCGTGCTGGGGTTTGTCGTTTGATAGCGTATGGATATCCATCTCGTTCTTTGCTGTGTTCCTGAAATCTAGAGACCGACTGTACTGCCGTACGTTCCGAAGCGTCTTGGTAGAGCGGTGCCTTTCGTGAGAAACTTGTCTGCTGCGTCAACGTCTCTTGCGACAATCACCCAAATTCACAGACAGTATATGAAAGCCATGCCGGTTGATGTTCTACCGCGTGTGAGCTGTGAAGTATGATGTACATGGAATTTCGGGCAGTACAATCCATTCTCCGAACGAAGTTGCCGTGGACGACTCGTCTCTCGCAAGCCGAGAGACGAAACTCAGCCAAGCTAAGAATATCCGCCCGCATGGCTACCCGGACAACATTGGGATACCTTTCTCGATAAAACTCCACCCCCCTTTGGATGAGTAATCTCCAAGCAACATGGCCTTGAAGCATGGTCCCTCAGGGTTTTGAAAACAATAAAAACATATACTGGCACCAATTTGGAAAGCCCCTAGTTCTTCAGTTGTCGTTGTGCGCGCAGAAAGCCGTCCCAGATACCTCGCGCTTCCGAGCTGTCCTGCGCGCCAGATATCCTAGGCTGCTGGGCCAGATGTTGGAGACATCGCGATGGATATGGCATAGGGCTCAGGACTAAAGACGCAACGTCGTTGTCGACAGTCTCCACAATATTGGCCACGGCTGGCGAAGTCGCAATCAGGCCATTGGCCGTTGAGGTCTCTTTGTTTGGATCCAGTCTTGCATCCAAGTGGCCGGCAGTGTTGCCATAAGACATACCGGCACAGGTCTCGCCCACAGGCTCTGGGTGCACTGATCCCCAGGAAAATGTTTTCTGGCCCCTTGGCGCCCGGATTCCAGCAGAATATCCGGATGCAAAGTGGGCAACACCACCAGGTTGAGTGACGAAACCTCTAAAAGCCGAGTTGAACCCGAAATCGTAGACAAATGGCATGCCACTGTTGTCAAGACTCGGAAGGGAAAGGTCACTGTTCGAGAAGGGACCCGCTGCAGTGGTACAGTCTCGAATTTCAGTCCAGATGTCGGCCGTTGCTCCCTTGGAGGAATGAAGCATGGTGGAAGGCTCAACAGTCTCCTGGCCAAACCTCGTCATAGGAGCAGCCGCCGGACTCGGCGTCGCGTCCTTGAGTGCACCATCAGTTCCACTGGCAGTGCCAGTTCCAGAGGGGCCAACAGAGGTAGAACCGCCGACATGTGGGAAGCTCAGATTGTTTCTCCGACTTGGGTGGATCGACTCGAGATCGGGCAGATGACCCGATAAGGTATGAGAGACTTCCTCGCCAGTATGATCGAAGCCAAGGCTCTCATGCATGACAGGTATTCCTTCCTCGGCCTCGACGGTAGGCTCAAGCTTCAGTCTCTTTCCCAATCTGGAGGCATCATCGCTGGGAAAGATTTGGCAGCCCCCGGCAGTCTGGGAGCTGGGATTGGAGTGGTCGTCCGCAGCGACCCGCTTGGCCCCAGGCTTGTCTGTAGAGACCAGCGCTGCCTTCTTGTTGGGGAAGAATCGAGAATTGACAAGAGGCTCGCAGTTGGCCTTGGTACCAGGATGGTCGGAAGGCGCTGCTGCAGGGACAGAGGGCACAGGGCCAGTATGGCTTTTTTTATCAGAGGCAGATGCGGCTCCCTTGTCGTGGGGAAAGACGGGCTTCTGAGGAAGCGGGTCGACGTGGAAGACTGGGATGGGAAACAGAATGCCCCATGGTCCCCAGTCCGTCCGGTCGAACTCGTCTACCATGCGACGAACGCCTGGAAACTCTCTCCAGCGGTGAGCCTCCCTGTGGGTAGATGAATGTGTTAGCAACGGATACCAATGGTCGTCACCGAAAGCTTCCGTGGTCATCAGGGACCGTGCTCCCACACTCGTGGGTGTGTTCAATGGTGTGGTTTCTCGTCTCCGACCGGCACAGGCAAGCAAGGACGGGGAAGAACCCCAACGTACGGCTGCACTGTACTTATGATATGCTTGAAGGAGGTACCCATGAGTCTCATGTTGGCGAAGATCATAGTCTGAAGGCCGCAGAAACGTCTTCGATACTTTTCGCAGTCCGATTTCAGGCCCTCGGCATCGCGCACCAGCCGGTCAAGCTCAGACAGCTGGTGGAGGACCTGGGGCTTGACGTTCTCGATCCTGGCCATGTGAAACCCCAGAGAGTCGTATTTCGGGGCTTGCCACCAATCTAGACCAAGAAATTGTGATTTCTTCCCCATCGTGCCTTGCCTTGCAGACCGAGAACCTGTGTGTGGTGATTGTGTGCCACGCTGTGCGAGGACGACAGACGACAGACGACAGACGAGACGAGGGCCTGGGAGTGGAATTGAAACTGAAGATGGAGGTGGTTTTGGAAGTTTGATAATTTCCAAGGCGACAAGGTCTGTTGCTGTGTCGCCAGAATGCCTCGAATGGTCCCCACGAGGGATTGATTGATGGGGGCGCAGATGAGGTGACGCACTTGGAAACGGAACTTGGGAGTCAACAAAGTCTGATCAGTGGCAGAGCTGGGCACCGTCCGCCCGTGATGCGATCGATCCCATCAGGAGCTTGGGCTGGGTAAGAGAAGGCAGTGATGTCCGTGCCTGCTTTGTGGAGCACGGCACCTAGTCGGGGAAGGAGCAGGGAGGTCACAGGTGACCAAGTGGTTCTCCCAGCACGAAATGCAAAAAAAAAAAAAAAGGACACAACATTCACACCAAACGAAGGAAGACGGCAGATATACTAGTCCTACTATACATATAGGATATAAATTCCCATCCGCAACCAAAACCATTGCGCCGCGTCAATGAGCCCCGACTGTTCCGATCCCGCCTACCCGGCGTGTGTCTGTCATTGCGTTCAATGTTATGCCTCTCTCTCTTGTCATCAAAAAACCGAGAACAAAACAAAACATCCGACCAGACGCCATTCACCCGGTATAATGCTCATTGAAGGCCCCTCCCCACCAACAGTATCGTTGGCGTTGTGATGCAGTTCGTTGATCCCCGCCCACCCCCCTTCCCCCTTCCCCCTTCCCCCTCTCCAATTGAGCCGTGCCTGATACAAGCAAAAAGACCTGTTGTTCATCCAGGTCGACAAAGTAGTTTATCCTTTCTTGTTCGTAATGATGATTCCTGTATACAGCTGAGCGGCCACATTGCCTCCTTACTTCGAAAGATTGCCCACGTGAGCAACAGTCCCGCTCCTCCCGCGCGCCCTCATCGCAGCAGTGCCCCCGGAACCTGTACCGGGCGCGCCGACGGCACTACCGGCCGGCCCACCGCGCTCCTGCAGGCGCCAGACCCATTCGACGACCGTCTCGTAGCAGAGCACAAACTGCCGCAACGTCTGCACCATGGAGAGTCGCTGGCCCCGGAAGTCCTTGACGGTCTCGGTGATGAGGTCGAGGGCGTCATCGTCGAGCCACGACGTGTCCAGCCTCGGGTCGTCGTCGTCGTCGGATGTCGAAGGTGACGGCGACGGGGAGTCCACGATGGACATGGCGGTGGTGAGGCTGGGGAAGGCTGGTGACTGCGGCGACTTGGTCCCTGGACTTATGGCGTCGTCGAAGGGATTGCTGCGGCGCGGCTCTCTGCCCCTCGGGACACTCTGCAGCGGGCCGCCTGCAAAGGGGGCCGCAAAGGAAAGACCGGACATGGCGACATCGCCGTCCGGGTCGCCTCTAGACTGCGCCTGAAGCTTGTGGCCGCGAAGTTTCCGCTCGATATTGTCATTCGCCTTCCTGATGTTGCGTATTCTCTGCCGCTTGAGCATGTCGATGACGCTGTCCACGGTGCAGAAGGTGCCAGTCCGGCCACAGCCGGCCGAGCAGTGAACAAGCATCGGGTGTTGGACGTGGTCGGATTCCGGTTCTTCCCACCATGCGAGGGGCAAGTTGCTGGACGCGCGACTTCGACTTCGCTTCTTGGGACTCGGCGACAGCTTGTCCCTGGGCATATGCTCGGCTGAGGACGAATTGTGCCTAGAGAACGCCCCTGGAACATCAACAGGCAGGGCTGCCCGCTGCATCACATTGGCGAGTTCCACGAGAGCGAGCAGGTGACCGGGTTGCGCTGTCCCAAAGTCCGGCCAGTCGGGATAATATAGTTGCGTAATCTCGCGCATCGGAGCAAAAGGATGCGCCTCGTGCGAGAGTGCAAATTTTCGCATGACCACAAAAGCCTTCGCGCTGTTGTCGTCACTATTAGTCTTGGCCTGGTTCTGGCCCTGGTTCTGACCCGTCGTCTCCAACGTCGTGGTGGTATTGGCACGCCTCCGTGAGGATTCCGCCGCGGCCATCGCAGAACCGAAACCAAAGGCATCATGCTCGCCTGGGGCAGCAGTCGACGATTGAGGCTCCTCTGGCTCCCCGCCCGGGCGCGAACCTTGCTTTTCAGTATCAAGCGAGATCTTTTTCTCCGACAGCAACCGCAACTTGATGTTGCCGAACTTGTTACTTTTCCAGTATGGGTGACACTTTTGTTGCCCGTTCTCCAGCTCCGCGGTCAGCATGACAATGACGCGTACGTCTTGGTCCCAAATGACAGACCAAAAGTCCTGCAAAAGCGTTAGTGGTCTCCATGCCCGGCTGATACGCAAGGTGCGACAGTGTATTCACCTCGAAAGTTGCGGGCAACGGACCCTGGCTGGCAATGTATTTCTTGTGACTTCTGGTCGCCTTGATGTGACTGGCGTTGACGTAGTCGCACGCATCCGCGGGCTTGCCCCCCAACTTGACTCTGGCGTGTTCAAAGGGAAGGATATCCTTGTAACGATTTTTGCTGCCCTTCTCAATACCACTGAGTTGCACTCTTGGTGCCGAATCCCGGCTGTCTTGTGGAACTGACGCGGGGTTGATGTAGGAATACGCAAGCTTCATCCGAGACTGCTCGTCCTTCTCAATACCCAGGAATTTGTCGCTGACTTTCTTGCCATGGTCCTCTGCCTTCGCGGCATCTTGTAGCCATCGTGGCAGGGCTTCCATGTCGGTTCCCCGGGGCACAGTGACGTCCATCTGGCCCACACCGTCCACAAGATCCTGGTTCTGCCTTATGTTGGCAAAGAAGGCGTTCGAAGTAGTATTCGCGTTGGGCAGCATAACTCCGCCCGCGACTGGAGCGACACTTGGCCTATCGCCAACGACACCAGGCAGTGTCAGCGTTGGCCGGCCGGCTTTCCGCGCTACTGCCTTCCCGTCATCAACGAGGTGGGGATACGCTGCTGCAAAGGCGCTGAAACCACCCCGGAGGATAGAGCACACACCAGTGTAGCCCTCGTTCGTAAATTTCTTGATGGTGTTCATGGCGGACACGGCATCGCGCTTCTCGGAAGAATATGCATCATAAACCACGATGTTCCTGGTCTCCTTCCATAGGGCGAACCTCTCCTTGTCGCCATCGGCTTGGAAGGTCTGCTCCAGTTTCTGCAGGTTGAAAGTAGCACGCTTGAGCAGAGTTGTCGGGATACACAGATTAAGAGCGCCCTTGATGCGGGATTCTGCATACTGGGGAGATACGCGGAGGTCGAGGAGGAGAACTTCTGTCTTGGACGGGGCGTCGAGCATCTTCTTGAGCTCTGTCGGCGGAATCATCGACGGACCGCCCGAATCCAGTGCCACGGGAACCGTGTCAGATCGCTTGGGGGCCTGCTGTGGGTGTGGCGACGGCGGGTCGGCCTTGCTTTGCATCATCGACAGCCGCGGGTGGCGGTCATCCACATGTGATATTCCAGATCGATGGTCGAAAGGCGATTCAGCCTGTGCGGGAGATTCTTGCCTCGGCATGTTCAGAAAGCTGGGCGGGTCCAGACTTGCGTCAGAGCTTCGCTTCGAGTCCGAAGATACGTATGCCGAGTCGTGCGTGCTGTTTGCATCGGTGTCGACTTCCATCTTCTCAGCAGGTACCTCTTGCGCCTTGACCAACTCGATCGCAGGGTTGCTGGGGCGGTGAGCCGTCGCGTGGTTATTCAGTCCTTCGGTATGAGTGTGCCATCTTGACGGGCGCGCCGGTCTCGCGAGTGCTGCGCCTGGTGTTGGAGGAAGTGGTGTTCCGATACCAAAATGTGAGGATCCCAAGCTGAAGCTCGACCTGCCCCTGTTGGCGTCGGCCTGGCGTCGGAAAGCCTCGAAATCGGGGTTGGCGTCGACGGGAAGCTGCTGTGGCAACACGGCACCAAAACTCTTGACGGAAGAGGAGGCCGGGCTCCAGTTCTCTCGTGGGATGGCGCCGGTCTCGTTGCCGTCGATACTGGTCTCGACCTTAAGGCCGAAGTAGTTGGGAGAGGGAGTCCTGGCTGCCGAAGGGGCCTGGCCGACGGGGGTGGTCAAAAAATTATGTTTGGGAGTGCCGGAGGGGGAGGAGGATTTCGGCTGCTGGAGGGCCTGACTGGTGGCGGCCAGAGGGCCACGGGGGGAAGCCAGAGGTGAGGAGGGTTTGGTGGAGGTCTTGGAGGGCGTGTTAGAAGGCGATCGAGCGTGGGTGACGGCGGAGGAGTATGTGTGGGCGGAAAAGGATTTGGAGGTGGTAGGAGGTTGTGGTCTTGCAGTCTTCATGTTGTAGTAGACGGTGCCGCCCCCGCTGCCGCAGCGGTCGCTACTACTTCTTGGTTCTGGCGGTGCCATGGTTGCAGTGATGGTGAATGAGTTCTGCGTGCGCGGGCGGACATGTAGAGAGAGCGGACTGGGTCGTGTCGAGGAAGTCCTTCCGGCTGGAGTCGAAGATGATCAAGGCAGGTTTGCCTTTTGTCGACCTCATAAACACAGCATATTCGCGATCGTTTCGCTGGTGTGTGTTTTCTTGGGAGGCGGGTTGTCGGTGAGGGGCTCGAGACGGCCGGGGGCTCAAGTTTCGCTCTCACAGTGCCTTTGCTTTTCGGCCTGTGTCCCTCTGTGTTTTCGGCAGCCCTTTTCCCAGCGATGAGTGACTCGGCAAACCGGAGGCGCACTGTCGAAGAATATGTGTAGTCGAGAGACAGAAGGAAGGTGGGAGAAGGAAGGTGGGAGAGAGATGGTTCGATCCCGAAATGTCGTCGACTGGTCGTGTCCTTGCTTGTTGGCGTCACAAAGTCGCAGGAATGCTAGAGCTGAGTGACGGATGGCTTGGTGGTGGGGGGACGGTGGACAGATCTTAGGTGGTTGAGGAACGGAGAAATGGGAATTGAGGTCTAGATGGGAATCTTCGGCGTCAGGAAAGGTTGGAAGACCAAAGTCAAGCAGTCAAGGGGGTGGTGGTCGCTGTGTAGGCCCAAGACCCCTGTCGAGTGCCCCCAGTACCCTGTGGGGAAAGATCCAACAAGTTGCGGCGGGTTGATGTCAGCAAGCAGAGCCCCTGCAAGACACCCCAAATACTCGGTATTGTGGAGCGCGCGGAGGGGGAGGGGGAGGCTGTAGTAATACATGACAGCCGTCGTTGCAAGCCCCCCCCCTCTCTCTCTCACTCTCATAGTCTGGCGAACGCACCAAGGCAGCCAGGCAGCAAGCAGATCTACACAATGCTTTGACTACATAGTAGTAGCTACTACTATACGACATGTATCCTAGCAGCCTGGTCATCGCCAACCACCCACAGATCACAGGCAATGGTACAGATTGAGCGAACGACGATCATTCCATCTTGTTCCAACGAATCCTGCGAGTGAGGGTTGTCTGGGTTGTCTGGCAGTGTCAGGCACCAAGAACCGGTGACGAGATGGCGGGAGAAAAGAAGGGTCCAGATTGTTCAATGCTAATGGTCTCCCGCAGATGGCGAAACGGCAGTGCCTGGGTCCAAGGTCCAGGGCGAAGACGGCAGCCAGTTGTTGTTCAGGGTCCCAATCCTCTCACGAGACCAGCGAGACTTGTCTTGTCGCTTGTGCCACACCACTTTTCCTATGTACATAGTACGTAGTGGTACCCCAAAGATTGGCCTGACTGACCTTCTGCATTGGGCATGGACTCGACCACGAACCCCACGGCCATCAAAGAGGGGTCCTCGCCCTAGGAACAACCGCAGATCCTATCGACAGGTGGCGGGCTGCTGTGGGTGTGAAAGAGGTGAAGCGTGCTCTTGACATCTTGACAGGACCGTGTCGGAAGAAAACGGCCCACCAGGCAAATCTCGAGCTTGACCTTCATAGAGGCTCCTCAAACACACCACATACTGCATACTGTGGTAGTACTTCAAGCCCGAGCTCCTCACCTCGCCAGAGTTCACACTCGATTCTGAAGCCCATCAGACCAAGTGCAGCTCGGCATGGATCAGACCGACAAGGGCGGTTAAACCTGATATCTTTAGGTACTGTGGTACTCTTCTGGCACGTAAAAAGATGTTGCAACAGGTGTGGAACGGTGTTATAAGACGGGGATGGAAATATTTGCCATGCAGTGGTGAGGGAGTGCGGACTGCACGGGCAGTGATCGACCGCACTGCCAAGCCTGGATGAATGGCGACATCCGGTAGGTGTACTTTGTGAGTTGTAGATTGAGAGGTGGCTCCATGATAGACAACTGGTTAGATGCCTAGGCAGTCAGATAGATGCCCAAGGGCCAAGGGTACCATTATCACCGAAAGGCTCTACTCTACGCCTGTACTATGCTAGCTGATTGCCTGAGCTCGCACGTCAGAATATGATCACGAGTTGCACAAATTTACATTTCCACACATTTGGTGTTCAATAATCACAGAAGTCTGGACGGATGAATATCATGAATATCACATGTTACGTCCCGGTGCAACCACACTGTACTAGGCAGGGTGATACTAAGCACGCAAAATGTGCGGATCATAGCGGAAAGCTCGCTCGCTCGCTCCTTTGTTCGTGACTGTCGAGGCGCCCTTCAAACATGTGGCCCCTCGTCAGCACTTAGCACGGTGCGTCACCGTCGTCACCGTCGTCATTATGGGCCGTTGGTGACGTTGCGGGCAGCACACATAAGATATATTATATGTGGGATGGGCTGGGGTCCAACAGGTGGCCGGCAGGTTGAAGCAATCTTTGTATATTCCACGCATCGAGACAAACAGAGAGAGGGAAAGGAAGAAGATTTCATCGACAGTAGCGGTCGTACTTGACATTCTAGCATTTAGGATATCCAAGGTAGGCCTGTGTCAATTTGATTTCCTAATCCTACCATGTAGGTATAAGTCTGTACGTACTAACTCCGCACGATGGCCCCAAAAAGGGTTGTTCTACCGTGAACTGGACACGATCCACTCGAGAGAGAGAGAGAGAGAAAAACAGGGCTGGGGCGAGTGGATAGGTGCCGTCCCCCAATCATCATCTATGGGACTCGATGGGTACCTGCCACTCGAAATCTGCGCGACGAGCAAGGGTCCTCGGTGCGTGCCAGCAACCTTTTAGTGCGGTGGTGGCGTCTCATCCTGCCTATGACGACATGTCCAGCTACCCACAACTCAAAACCAATTAGTGTCACATCCTAATTCACGCCATGGCCAATCAATTGCCGGAAGGTCATCAGGACCCCTATTTTCAGGGTCCACATTGCTCTGCAGCGGCCTTAGGCGAGTACCTGGACTCCCGCGGCTGCTAGGGCGACGCTTTCTGGTACCTGGATAGCACCGACCAAATTTTCCACCCCCCCCTTCCCCAATACGGCCTTTCTGCAACCCCCCCTGCCCCTCCCGGTCAAACTCCAACATCGTCATCGATGGAGCCCGTCCGCAAGTCTAGAACCATCTCAGCCGTGCATCGTTCCCTTCTTATCCTTCTCCCCGTCAGCAGCCTCACCTTTTCCCAACGGCAACCAAGCCGTCATGATGCGACCAACCGAACAATTTTTTTTTTTTTTTTTTTTTTTGGTTTAACTTTCTGCGCCGATCGAGAATACAACCATGCTCCTGGCACAGACGGTAGTTCCTGACCTCATCTGCATAGAAATGGAATGGTCTGGCCGTCCAAGTCGAGCAATTCCCCACGGACATAACAGCAGATTGCAGGGAATGCGGCGTTGGCTTGCTTGTCTTGGGGCGAGACGTGAGAGATGAGAGGGGGTTTGGAGAAGACCGACGAACGAAAGAATACATCAGACAGCAGCGAGAACACCATCACGGTCAAGCACGTACAGTACCAGCACCTACTTACATCGTAGTACGTACTCGCGACATCTGAGGGAGGGGGTCTCTGCGCATACCACACTTTCTGCTCTTCCTGTTCCTGCGCTGCCGGAGTGCTGGGACAAAACTTGAGAACTGCAGGGCAGGGCAGAGCAATCTGTCGGCAGTGGTATGGGGGACTCACACGGGGGTGCCTATGCTGGTCCCTTGCAGGTTCCAAGCCAGAGCGCCTCCAGATGTCTGCCTCTCTTCCATTTCAGGCCACTCGGAGCCCAATGATGTAACCCGAAATTACGACTTGACGAACTCTATTCGCAAATAGGCTTTCCCGGCGCACTGGAGTCTTCAAGGTCTTCTTCACATGGCGGGCCGCGATACAGTTCCCGGGAGGCCGCGAAGAGACACGGTGGAGCTGCTCGTGTTTTGGCAATCGATCAAATGACAAGCCAAGGAGACAGACAGCGCGCCTTGATCCGGCTGAGATTGAGGGACCCTCTTCCAACTTTCCCAGCCCTGCCAGCCCGCCGTTTTGGAACTTGTCCGTTGGCCGCGGGGCCGTCCACCGCAGCCCGCGTGGCAGTCCCCGGTTTTTTCCTCTTCGATTGTCCCGGATTTCCAAGATTCTTTCACCACCAAGCCTGGCCCGAGATGCGATCGCAGTCTGGCCTTGTTGTCACAATCGTACGATCTTTGTCTTGGTCTCCCCCCTCTGTGCACTGGCTTCTGTACTATGCTTCTAGAAGCCCGACTCGGTGTCGGTTCCGATCCCGATCTCCCCCACATCACAAACAAAATATTATACCAGCACCGGGGCCTTCCGCGCCTCGAGTCAGAGTTTCAAAGTTCATGCCTCTCACACTCAATGGCACCCTGTCTCTTCTTGTCTCTCACAATCTTTCTACGAGCAGACCCCTGGAGAGACACTCGGTGACAGCACTCCGTTCCGTAGGGGTGGCTGAGACGACACGGCGGTGGCTCACTCGTCATTCCCGCCTCGCTCGCGGTCTGGAAGGGTCGAATTTGCTTGTCGCGACGTCATCTTACCGCTCATCACGTCGCACGTAACGGGACGGCGTCTCCTCTGATTCTTTGAGGTTCGTCTTTTTCTTCTTTACTTTGAGTGAGCAAAGCCACAGTGCGGCACCCGTCGCCGTCTCGTCGCCAAACTGGAATGGCTGAAATTCTTGGCGCGAGAGTAGATTGTGGTGTCTGGGGAGCAAATACCGAAGATGGCTTCACCATCCTAGCGAACCAGTCTTCGTCCCTCTCCGAGTACCACCCATCAAACGGCTGCAAGGGCCTGACCGGTGTCCACACAATCATATTAGCAACGGCAGATCCGGGGGTTTCCCGAGCTGCTATTCCAGGCCTCTGCCCAGGTGTCTAGCCTTTTGACTCCATTTACACCGTTGCGAAACCGCACAATAGGGCAGGACAGGCGCGGTTTGCGCGGCCTACTATAGGAGCGCAGGGTTTTCCAAGGTCAAAACCGGTCTCGTTGATAACCTCGTCACATTTTCTCATCTTTTGACCTGATGCAGCGGTTGCCCATGCGGATGACTGTGACGCCCTCCCCCCACCTAATAACAACCTGCTCTGCCCCTTACTTGGCGTGTCATCCGCAGGCCTCAAGAATGGCTAGCTCCGCGTGCCTCGTTTTCAGGGTCCAAAGAATGGACCACCTGCACCCAGGCGCTAGGTTCGGCCGTGTCGAAGCTCTTCCTCGCTGATAAAATCGTATCGTCCCCCATCCATATTCGAACGCTGGTAGTCGCGAGTCGCCGAGGAGGGTTTTAGACGCAACTGCTGCCATGAGCTGACATTCGGTCCGTCTTGGCAGTGTATTTTTGGGTTTGGGGGGTTTTAAGGGTGCCGCCTATCTTCGTGGCGCAGGTACAGGTGCGCGCATGACAAGCACACACCGGTGCTGCGGCTCGAGGCTTTCACTTGCCGAAAGTGGACAGTGACAAGCCGAATTTTTCTTCACCGCTCGCAGCAGTTTGAACGGAATATCTCTCAGGTGATTTTGATACTGTACTTCCGAAGGTGCTCACGTTCCGGGGCGCAGGGTCTGTAGCAATACAGCTCCTGGTCTATGGCTTTTTCTGCTGTACTATGCCTCCGTCATATATCGCAGATGGCTCGTGAAGTGGAGTCCATGTCACTATCCTGACACTTCCCCCATCACTACATGGGGGGTGACGATATTAATAGCTACGTCGCGCGCCCGATTTGTTAGCTGCCGCTTGCCGACCCGCTTGCGAGTATCTTAACGTCTAACTACCATATAGGCCTTCCAGGCCTTAGCAGCAGCGAAACAAAAAGTCTGTTCGGTACGTCGGCATCGGCGTGGACCCTCGATTTTAGTCTCGCGGGCGCGCACAATCGCGTTGCGAAATTTGATTTCCTTGTGTGATCGTATCCAGTGTCTCAATACAGATACTCCACTGGACCGCCGAGGTGCCCTCGTAGACGGTAGCAGTATCAGGAACATTTAGAAACCGGGACGCAATCGTTACGAGAGTGCAAACAAGGCGGATGATCATTGATGACGCGCTGACCAGTGTCCCTTCGTGAGGATTCATTTCCTCGGCCATGGCCCATCGCTGGACGGGCATCGGATCCCCGTCGGGGCGGATGGACGTGCGTTGGGCTGCAAGACGTTTTCTGCTCGGCTCTATCATCCAACGTTGGTAGGGGTCTTTGGGGGGGGGGTGTTTAAGAAACACGAACCGACCCAGGAAAAAGTTGGACGGAATGCTTTCGAGACGGCACTTTGGGCCAGGGCCCAGGGGTTCGGAAGCGGGTTGTTTTTTTGTTGTTTGCGTGCTTGCTCATACCACGGTCCTGTAGATTTGACAGCGCAACGTCCGATCTTTCCAACTTCTATCTCTCTATGTGTGTGTGTGTGTCTTATCTTTGCATCCGGTTTCCTTTCACACGAGCTAGTCAGCCTCATCCAACCCCCAAGCCCCGGGGCGACCCACTCTCCAAAACCCTTCTCTCTGGGAGTGCAATATCACGAGTGCTGCTGCCGTCGTGCGCTGCCGAATGGGATTGTGTTGCCGATAGGTAGGTGATCGAATCGCCGCGTCATCGTCGGGGGGGGGAGGGTTCTGTCTTCGGGTGGTGTAGCCATCCCCTCACGGGCCTCTACGGTCAGAGCCCCGTCAGCCCTTTTCATTCTGAAACCACGCGTCTCTTGACTCTCTTTCTTCACCTGTCAAGCACGATGCCGACGGACACGGCGAGGGCAGAGCAGGGTAGGGGCAGGGGCAGGACGATTGTTGTGAAACGTTTCCTCTGTGCGAAGTACCCACCTTTGGTGTTCTGAGCCACATTAGCCGCAGGACTCTACAGCCACTCGCTCTCGTCGACGCAGAGACTTAGGCCAGTAGAGGTCCTCAGAGTTGACTTGGTTATTGCTCAGAGTGTTCGAGTCTTTCGGCGAGGTAGTCAGCTCCAAGCATACACGGACTGTAGGTACTGTATGATCGGGTCTCCTTGGGACTATTGCCATTTCTTCGTGGGGAAGGGTTGTTACCGTGCAATTCTTCCCAATTGCCGCTGATCAATACGCGATCTTGCTGTCAATAGATGCTTATTTCCACATGCTTTCTAATGTATTGAATGGTAGTGTCAAACAAACAGTACCTAGGTAATCCCAAGCATCGGGGGAGGTCCTCTACAAGTGTGGTATGAAGGCATCCACAAACATTTGTGAAGACCTCGTAGAGTTTCAACCTTGAGGACAGAATTATGTACTGAATCCATGTGACCCCGTCTGTTGCGTCTAAAGGATGACTGCAGGGCGGGCTGTAGTTGTCCAAGCCAGCCTCACGATGGAAGTCCCAACTCTGCTGCGACCTCTGGGTATTCCCTGCCCGTGTCGTTGCATCGCGGCTTCTCCCCCGCGCGTCTACAGGCTTGCCCTGGTGGATTCAGCCCCCCTCGACCTCGTAAGCCAGCGTGAGGAGTCGTGGATCTGATGCAGACACACTACCAAAGCTTGATCTGTTTCAGCACATTCTAGCACGACAAGATCAACGACTTGTCG
Source organism: Dendrostoma leiphaemia (assembly GCA_026120015.1). NCBI lineage: Eukaryota > Fungi > Ascomycota > Sordariomycetes > Diaporthales > Erythrogloeaceae > Dendrostoma > Dendrostoma leiphaemia. Next base: position 73,630 of record JALRMF010000235.1, read on the forward strand.
CGCCCCCACGACGGTGTGGCTCTAGCACACCCAAGGAGATCCTCCAGGGCTCACCCGGAGAGCCACGTGGAGGTCGAAAGATGGATCGTCATCGCAGTCCAGACCGGCACGGCCATCTCCAACAGGCTTACAGAGACTCCAGAACGAAACTCAATCGGCCACGGTAAGGATCTATGGCCTTTCTCTTGTCATCTCCAACGTCCTGGCTCGGACCTGAGCTTTCCCTCTCGGAGACGACCCGGTTCCGCATGCGGCTCGCCCTCTTGGAGACACCTCTTGAGTCGCCCAGTGTCGTAAACCTTACGGACAAGCTTCACATCTATCGGATAATGTTTTTAGCGGCATCCGGTATGCACGATGACGAGCGCCGCAGCGACGTCGTATGATTCGATGAAGGGGATGGATGATCCCTAGAGGGAAGGCGGCCTTGTGTGCCGGGACGATCAGATAGGATCGGAATTGAAGCAATTGAATTGAAGCAAGTATGTCATCTCAAAGACATGCTTTATAGCGCGGAAGATATTGTAGCATATTGTTAGCAGAAGACGTAATAAACTTGCGATTGCTTCGGAAGCTCGCCCAAACCTAATTGTGTATGCCAAGTACCTAACTTGACCCAGAGACATCATATTTCGCCGGGTTTGACGAGCCATCTATGGGGAAAGCCGTCCCACGTGCGACCAGCGGGGATTCCGGGCATGCGCCCAAGTCAGATGGCCAAGGGGTCTAGATCTTGGGTCAGCCCAAGAAGAGACATGGATCATGACGGAGAAGCGCAGGCATGCATAGTATCACCGGATTCCTGCCCACCCACATGGTCTAAAGAATAGGCTCCTCCAACCTAATATCCTTGCCGCCGGGACCCAGCCTCCAATAAACGAGCTGATGAGACAATATGCGATCGATTGCATAGCGATTCCGATCATGTGACGAGTTCCTCCTGTTTGAGGCTGAAGGCAATTGCGAGTGGAGACTTTCTCGTGGCCTCCAGGCAGCGTGGCCAGATATCTTCGATTCGGCGCAGCCATGGTGCTTTGTCCCAGGTCTTCAGGTGTGAGCCTTGCCAAGTTGTCACTTCCGCTTCCTTGTCACTTCCAGGAGGCCCGGACAGATCATAGCGGGGCTCAAATTGATTCGGCGTATGGTCTTGACGTATTCAAAAGACAGAAGGCGAGGCTACTTTCATGAAAGAAGAGCACTGAGGGCTATTTGGATATGCCATGAGGAGTCATCCACCAGCAGTCTTTGCCAAGAAAATATGCCCCAAAAATATTACCCGCGCTACGCAGAGACTGCTTCAAGTCGGTACCGCTGTGGTTCCCCGTCGTCTTGTTCAAGCCACTTGCCACAGACCGTCCTCCTTCTCGATACTTTGCGAGAAATGGCCGGAGGAGGTAGAAGATCAAGCCGTAGCATTCATCTGGCACTTGATGTGTGAAAAATCGGCCCTGTGAGGAGCAAAAGAGCTTTCGAGTCAAAGCAACCGGTCACACGAGGGGCATGGGCCACGGTGGGTTCGTTGAAATGCGCAGGGCGGCCTTCCCCAGCATTGTATGTCCTGAGCTCATCGCTTTGCAATAGAACAACCTCGAGAACTTGTGCCAACGAGATCGAACGGTCGTTCGTGGCATCTGAAAAGGGGCAAGCTCGTTCATGGCCGGGGTGTCTAGGAACAGAGGTAGAACTTTCAATGAACAAAGCATCCCTGGTCTGCCTTGAGTGTTCTGGGATAGCAGGCATCTCAAATGAACGAGCTCTTGAAGTGGAAAAGGCTCGCGAGTTTATGGGAATCAAATCTTTTGGGCGACTTCGTCACGGACTTAGCAGACCTGCGAAGTGAAGATGCGACGGATCGCCGCCTACCTTGGAAACCAGTGTCACCCCGTGTCTTTTCCATTAGGCGTGGCGGAGAAGGGATCACAACCATCAGGAATAAGGCAGATATAAATTCCCGATCCAACTACTTAGTAGCGTGTCGCTCACTTCCAAGAAAGGATTTGTCTCACGCCCTCTCTCTCGCCTGAGCGGTCCATCTACCTGCGGATTAAAGAGACGAGACTTGTTACTAACCTCTCAAAGGGAACAATAGGTCACTTTTATTCCACGAAATAATCGCAGGCATAACCTTTTCCCCCCACCGACGTAAGTCCTCTCCGGCCCCTTTGCCAACACCACCCACGTATCACGGTACTAAGTGGACTACAAGACCCACTTTGTATAATAACTATAAAAGTCGGCGAACCGCCAGCGCTGCTTTAGCTAGTCTTTTTCTCTTTTTTCTTTATATAATAATAAGTTATTTTTACAAACTTATAGTTTGTTTAGTTATGCTGTAATAGTTTATTGCATTGTTTATTTAGTTTTTTATTGCCTTTTAAAAGGGCAATATAAACTATTATATTTTACAATGGCATAACTTTGCCTTTGTACTACTAAGCCTTTGCTATATTTTTAATAAACCTTTTCTTTTAGGGCCTTTTACTTAACCCCTTCTTGGCTATTGCCTACGCTTTAACTAATTAAAGACTTTTTAGCAATTTTTAACTGCTTTAGTCTCTTTTTAAAGGCAAAGCAGCAAAATTAGGCTAAAAAAGGCTTTATGCTATTTTTAAAGCTTTTAACTTTACTTTAACTTACTTTTAAAATATTATTTTTAAGCTTTAAGCAGAAACTTTTTGCTTATTGCCTTTTTTTAATCTCCTTAAACTCGCTATTTCTTTTATTTTTCTTTTTTAATAAATTATAACTTTATAATTTTACTACGCATATATAACGCCGCTCTTTACTTTTAATAGCAGAGAAAAAAGCTTTAGCTTTTGCTAAAAGAAGTATATAAATTAAAAGTCTCTTCTTTTGCTTACTTTAGCTTTTAATTAGCTAGCCTACCCTTAGCTTATTAAGCATATTTTTTATAAAACCTTTTTATTAAATAAGCTTTTTTATATATGTACGTATTAAGTGTAAATAAATAACATAATAGGGTAGAGACAAAATTATATTTAGCTCTACTTTGTATAAAGGAAAGGAAACAAAGTTTCTTGCTTTGTACAGAGGATTTATATACGCATTTTAGGCATATATAATCATATGCCTAGTTTTAGTCTGCTAGACCACCTTGGTGGTTGGCATTGGCATCTCTATTAGCCTTTGTATAAAGCTGCAATGCTATTTATTCTAACACTAGCATTTTTTCTTTTACAGCTTATATAATTATATATATAGAAACTATAAAGAAAGAATTATGGTTTTTATAAAGGAAATGCACTATAGACTTTGTATTATACTAGCAGTTAAATGCTGGAAAAAGTAATTATACTTATAAAGATTATTAAAAACCTTGCTTTTTAGTAACTATTTATACGTAATAAATTATATATAGTTAAGTTTTTTTGCCTTTTAAGTAACTCTTTGTATAAAAGGAATTATATATAGCCCTTGTTGCCTTTTAAGTTATAAGCTTTCTTTTAATAAATTATAAGCATTTGTTTGTTAACATTTAAAGTAATTTATACTTTTGGCTATATATAAGGTATAAAAGACCTTGTTCCTTAACTTAGCCCTTGGTTTTTTCTCTTTCTCTTTTTCCTTCACTAATAATCAACTTTCAATTATACGTAGTCTTTTGTTCTTTTCCCTTTTATATATATTACTATTAACCTTTTAACTTGCATAAACATTTTATATATAAGCAAATAAATAAAAATTTAGTTATTATAGCAGTTTTTGCCTTTGTTGCAAATATTTCAGCTTAGCTAATCTTTTATATAATCTTTTTAGGTATAGACACTAGCTATTAGGCTTTTATTATATATTTAAGCTTTAACGCCTAATTTTATGCTAATGTTTTTAGCTTTTGTAAAAATATATATAGCTTATTATTGCTTTTTTTTATTATACATTTGCAAACTAATAAAATATAAAACTAAGAGTTAGCCTTAGCTAATTTGCTTATAGTTAATATATAAGTT